>JAVCKT010036818.1:0-14400 GCA_032273925.1 Rhynchotus rufescens | reverse complement strand
TAACTCACATACTCCGTGAATGTCATATCAAATGTAAAGAGAAAAATAATTAACTCTCACATTTTAGGTTTTAGTGGCTGGAACACATTGTTCACACATAATGCCCTCAGTTGTGTGATTGCAGCCATTCTCCCTACTTTCTATTTTCATTGCTGTAAAGCAGGAGCAGCAGATTAGACCTGCTGTGTATATTATTTTTTTTCCCCGTTATATTAACTATAAGCTCTGTAAGCAAAGTTTTCCTTGGGAATAAAATATATCCTCACAGTTGCAAAGAAACAGAGTAAATGTGGAGCTTCTCTCCAGCAATGGAGAGCAGGATTTAGTTTGTTGTCTTTCCAGTCCTTAAAAATAATATTCCAAGGGGGATCAAATTTACGACACTAGAATAGCAGTCATGACAGCCTGGCTGCTTCTCAGTTTGTTTGTTGTTCTGAGTCATCGCTCTGCAGACTCCTCAAGTCCAGAGGGAGAAAAGGAATATACTTTAATGGTTGCTTTCTGTCTGCACCCTGGCATTGTAAAAGAAAGCCTAAAATTAATTTGAGAAAGTTTTTAAACTAGCTGGAATGGCTGATCTCTGTGTTAAACCATTGGGCACATGAGCAAAGTTGGTGAAATGAACAAAGCATAAAACATTTCTTTTTATCATTTAAGAGTGTTTCTGATATAAGATTAAGGTACTAGAAAATTATTTGTTGAGAGAAGTTCCAGGAAACAGATGCAGTGACTGTGTCAACGAAGAATATCTGATGCTGTAGTAGTCATATTCTGTCTCCACTGTTAACCCAGTGTATAGATGCTATTTACATCAGTTTCACAACTGGAAAAACCCCAATTAAGAAAGCGGCTAAACTCCAGAGAAAATATGAGAATCAGTTCAGCATACAGACTTCCAAATCCTTCACTGAATTTTCCAAGCCATTTGATCATCTTGTCACATGTGGGAAAGCAACACAAAAGGTGAGAGAGCAAAATGAATTATATGAACAGGAGAGACTCCTACAAGACAGAAAACTAGAAACTAGACCATGATTTTCTTCGAATTTGTAAGAAGCAGTTAAAGGCAGTAATTTATTTTTCTATCAGAAAAAATAAATGACATATTTGTACAAACCACTAAAACCAAAGTAAAAATATAGGAAGCTTTTCTGATGCCTCTGTTAAATTGACAGCACAGTACCTGCTCACTATTTCATTACTGCAGATGGCTGTATGCCAAGTAGGTGTTACAAACATTATTTCCTTCCAAAAAAGATATAAAGCTCTATTATGACTTATGACTGAAAAATAGCTAAGTAACATTTAATAGACAGCTTTTGGAGAATATAATGGAAAGTCCAGTAAACACATAATATAAATCAAGTTTTGGAAACAACAACTGATTGGTTGATGATGGCATAATAATCAGTGGAAATGTTTGTCAGGCAAAATAATAAGCATGTTTACATTAGCCCTTTTTAATTACACTGCTAGTACAATAGGATTCATTTTATTGCAGGCAGTTGAAGGGTATTGGATAAAGGATTGGAAGTTTTTTTAACGTAGATTTCCAGCTGAATAATCTGTGGATTCTGTCTCAGATCAGAGAACTGTATTTTAACTCCATTCTTTCTATTTGTTATTTTTGGAGACTTTTCACATGTTTATATTCTTTTATTTTTAATATCTCTTCTCTCTATGTCAAGAATTGATATACTATTTGCAAATTAGACCTGTCAATACATTGGAGGATGGGACGCTGATTTTGTAGCTTTCTGCTCTAACAGAATTACGTATTTTCTTTTAAAGGGAGAAAAAAAGATGTATCTGAATTTAAACATCTGCCAACAATAAGTACAGATCTTACTGTTCTTGTTATTATGCTAACATCCCGTGGATGATTGTAAGTCTACTTGTCTTCACAAAGCCTCCTTTTCTACTAGGCATTGCTGCTTCATACAATGCAAGAGCTATGGCCAGAGCTGCAGTGACGATAAATTCTCACATATGCCCCAAGCCACAGGTAGGAGAGTTTAGCACCTGAGGGTTGGGATGTAAATGTGTGGATTCTTTTCACTCTTAAATTTAAGAACTACAAGGCTTGAGGAGATATCTTAATAGAGGTGATAAAATGTTATTCATGCATTTCCAGAATTGCTAGGCTTGTGTGTAACTCAGAAATGAAAATAAGATGCATCCAATACATACAAGCAGAAACAATCCTCTGTGAAGTTGAAGGATGAATCAACTTATTTTAAAATTTTTCTGAGACTTGTATCTGTTATGGAAAAAATATTAAAAAGCACATACTGTTATTTACTAGACACTCTCTTCCAATTAAACTACTATGTATTAGTGAAGAAGTCCTTTATTGATAATTCTCATTCTGTTCTGTTAAGCAAAAGATTTTCAACCAAGCACTGAAAGGTATCTGTTCTTTTATGTCACTGCTAAGTTTCATAAAGACTACATATATAAGTTCGCCACCAACCTGCTGGTGTCAGGGCAATTGCTGGCTATTATTTGCTTAGCACCCCTGAGTATCAAATTACTCACGGAGATATAAAAGCGGAAATCTAAATGCTAAATGTTAGTTAGACAAAGCTGTGAAAACCTTATCTTCTGTATCTGTATCTAGACCCAGGCCAGGGGGTCAACCATATCCATCCAAAAGACAAATCAATCAGTTGGCTTTTCATATAATACCAACCACATAAATACTAGTACTAACCATGTGTATGTTTGTTTAGTCAGCTACCAAAGAAAGGCATCTTTTGCATGCACTATATATAAAGGCAAACTTATCCTCCCAGAAATCCAATACAAGGCTGAGAAAGGTTGCCAGGAGGTGACAAGGCTATAGTTGCCTCCTTATGCAGTCTTGATGGCTGCTAGGTTGCAGTAGACTGTCTCGAGATCCCTCAGACCTTCATCAGCATTTAAGAATTCGGTGTTCTTTTCAGCCTGTGTTATTGATGCCATAGAGACTGGAGGAGCTACAGCAGATGGGTGCTGGAGGCCAGGGCTGCAGCTCACCAGCCGGATGAACTGCTATAATTGCTTATCCTTTCTTTGCCCCTGCAAGTGGCAGCTCTTCAAGCTCCTTCTCATTCCCTCATCCACTTTGCCCATGTATTTTCAATAGGAAGAGCCCAAACAATGAATCCCAGCTGCACTTCTTGTGTGCCACATCCACCCTCAGCTCTTTTGGCTGAAATCACTATTTCTAAAGGGGACTTTCTCCGCCACTTTGCTGAATAGTGACAGTAAGGAGAGGGGACAAGGAAAGAAAAGAGAGAGAGAAAGGTGGAATGATCTTACAGACTGATTTTCAGAGGAGGAAAACTGCCTGCTGTAGACAAACAGAAATGCACTCTCCTCACATACTGACTGTATTACTTATGGAAAACAGATCAGAACTGAGGAGTTTCATTGAGTTGCTAATGCGGATTTTAGTTACAGTTCAGTTATTCAAATTCCAAAGTTTGGTTTGGCTTCCCAGGACAATTTTTGCTAACTATCAAGACTATTTTTTTTTCGAGGAGACATCTTTCCCCAGCCACTTGTTTTCACAGTAAAAATAAAATCATAATATTGTGTTTGTACTGGCAAGAAAACATGCTACAAAATCAAAAATACAAGAGTATGACTTTTCAGAAGAGAAGCTAGTTTGAGAAATAAGTGATTGCAAAAAAGGAAACAAAATAGGAGCATCTTTAATGACAGTAAAATTAATGCACAGAAAACAGTAGATTTATAATTATATTGGTGATCCTCTTTTAGATATTGATAACTAGAAATCTTCTTTCTCATTATGTGACTCAGCTTTAGTTGCTACCATTTAAATAGCTCTAAAATAGTAACAAAGCTAAACAATTACCATACTTTAGTCTTCTTTTCCATTTTTCTTTTTTTTCATATTTTTCTGCAGGCCATCAGTGACAATATGTTCTCATATAGGCTCCTCCACTGCAGGCTGTCACAACTGAGTGTGTTTCACCTTCTCTGTTTCCTGATATGTTGGGAGGTTTCAATCACTTTTCAAGTCTAACACCTTTCATTTGTTTCCTTCTGCAGAAAATATCTTGTCTGCAGTTCTGCTCTTTGATCCTATGGAACTGCTGATATCAATACCTATACAGATGTTATTTGAGCTGTTCATATCAAAGATTAACATCAATAACCAATTACTGTCACCTTGCCATTAGTGAAGGTAACAACAGAGAGGCTATTAAGGCTCTGAGTCCTGTATCAAAGTCCACTGATTAATTCGCTTCTGCTATCAATTTAAGAGAAGCAAGTTAATGTGATAAATTCCTAATTTTAGTATAGGATATACATTCAACAGGATCTATGTATACACTTTTGAAAACATCTTGGTGTACTTTTCAGTGTGACATCTGCATTTATAGCTCATAGAATTTGTTATCCATGCCAGTGATTTTTGTACGAAAAATCCATCTGTACAAAGTGCACATACTTCAAATAACAATACCCATGATAACAAGCAATATATTTTGCATTCACAAAACCCATCATATTGACAGCTGCACGTGATTCTCCAGATTGCTATTTCACTTGAGTCTCCCCTCTCCTCTCCTCACACACCATTAAAATAGAAACAATTTATTGCCCTCTATTACCCTCTGACTGCCTCTTCTCTCCTACCTTCTTCCTCTCACCCAATCAATCCTGCCCATATCCCTGAGTGCATACAGAGTCTCCACATCCTAATGATTTTTCCCATTTTCTCAAGTTGCTGCTCTACCACCTCATCTCACCTCCTGATCTGCTCACCTCTCCCCCCTTTATCAACAATCTCCTTTGTTCTTCTCACCCATGACCACCTTGGTCACATTAATTCAGGACTGATGGAGCTAAGAAAGGGCCAGATAGAACTAAAATAACAGCAATGACAAAATCAGTTTCCTGTCCTTTTTGAATTTTATTGAGTGTAAAAGATAATGTACGGTTCCAGCTTCCAGCTGTGGTTTGAAAGCTATAAACTAGTGAAGTAACTCCCTCGTTAATGCATTCCCATGCTGGACCAAATACTCATGCAGACTCCCACATTGCTGAAATGTTAATTCAAATTCTTTCACTACAATGAAATCATACAGTGAAAGAAAAGAACATTTGCACAAGTCTTCTGCTGTACATTACATGGTCTAGCCAGTCTGACCTTAGAGGAGTACTTCGGTTTTGAGGGTAAATATATAAGTCAAAAAGTGCTGCTGAGCAGAATGGGATTCCTAGTCTCAGTAGAAAAAGTATTATATATATATTTTTTTATCATTTCCCTGTATACTGGACTCTTCTATTGAAACTAGCACAAAGCCTTATTTACTATACTTTACTACAGCAATAACGGATAGAGTTATATAGCATATGTCTTGAGGATAAATTGCTTCAATTATTTTATTCTGAGGAGCAATGAGAATCACACTGATGATGTTCAAGCAATAAGAACAACAGCATTATTTTATACTCCTTAGACAAAATCAGCTATGATTCAGAAGTCTTTATATATGCACAGTTTACCTATACAGTTCAGGGATTTAATTTCTGCCCTTACCTACCAGACCACTATTGTGCCTTGATTGTGAAACACACAAACTGAAAAATTGAAATACCTAAGCCACCTAAATAATATACATGTGGGGACTCTTTTTCTAAATATAAGTTTAAGGAAGTCCGGGAAAGACATAGCACCAGAGTGCTACAGGTACCTATTCCTCTGAATATCAACTGAAATATCAGATTCTAAGTTTTGAATTTATGTATGTGGGGAGAACACTTGGAAATAGAACAGACTGAATTACAGAAGAAATATCTGCCAGAGCTTGCAAAAAGACTAAACGAAGCATGAGGGACAATTACCACACATATAATAAAGTGTTAATGCCAGGATTCTGGGAACACCAAAAATATCATCTCAAGTCAAAAATAAAAATTACTTAAGGCAATACATCCTTATTTGGGAAGTGTGTATATTCAAGGAGATAAAAAGGCTTTTCTACAACCTCAAGAGGGAAGAGAGACTAGTGCTGTTTTGATGGAACCTCGTGATGGAAAAGCTTCTCCATTCTCAGTTGGAGGAAGCACAAACCTATTATTACTGCAAGGTGGTGCATAAATTGGAGCGATAGTGCAGCAAGTGTGCCTATAAGCCATATAGCCTTAGATTGCCTTCAGCAGGTCTAACTTCTAGGTTTACCTTTAAAATAGTCCACGAGCAAGAGAGAATTTTGAATTCCTCAGAAGACAATATAAAGCAAATAAAACTGCAACTTTGAATTCCAGTCCAAAGATAAAAAAGGAAAATTGCTTATCTAATACATTCACTAACTATGGTGTCAAGTGACTGTGGAGACTTACCTTTGTTCTGTGGAGGAGATGCAAGGAGAGGAGGAATTGGATGGATTGGCTTGGAGTCTTCCTTCCATTCATTCCTGCAGAGTCAGGGAATGGAAGCCCTTGGAACTAAGTGAGTTTAGCTACAGCCCAGTGTAGAAAAAAGTAAAACAAATGGCATGTCTGGATCTTATTTCTGTTCTGTCTGCTTGTTCTGCAGTTAGGCAGCAGCAGGAGATGACAGCCATGGACAAAATAATGCATTTGTGAGAGTTTGTCTTGGATAAACCTAACAAGGGATTTTTTTTGTTGTTGAATTGGCTTATTGTATTTTTTTCTTTTTTAAGAATGATATTTAAGCTCAAATGTTCAGTATGTTGTGGGGTGAAAAATATGTTTTTTTCTTCTAGCTGTTGAACTAATAATAAATTCTCATTGTTGCTTCACTATCTTAGAATCTGAGCAAGTTTTTATAATGTCCTAAGCAAATACCAAAAATTTCTGTTTATAGTCCTTAAGAAATGAACAGTACAGTTTTATTGTAGGTAACATATTTAATAGTTACAGCAAAAGATACATATTTAATACTTATAGCAATTATAGATATACACTACAAGGTTAATTTTACACCTAGAAAAATCAAAAATGGTCAAGAATCAAGTGTCTCTGTAGTGTCTATCGATCCAGCACCTTCAACTGTTTGAAATGCTGCACTTTCTCTTTTGCATGCTATTTTGCAAACATACCCTTCACATGTGCACCACATCCCAGTGCCTTTTTGTCCTGGACAGGCACAGTTCAGCTTACATAGGAAGACAAAAGAAATAATTAGGTAGTGATTGTAGTGAAGAAATAGTTTAAAGGATAAAAGTGCCCCAGAGTTGAATGTTGATTATTTTCTGAAATATTTTGAAATATTTAAAAACAAAATCATTTACTTCTTCTTAATTATATCAGCAATATATAATTGATATATAAAAAAGCAGGGTTTGAGATGGAGCAGGGAAGTTTGATTTTGTAATTCAAACACTTGAAAATAGTTCACCTTGTAAATTAGGACACATGAAGGACAAGGACAGTATGAACTGTTAAATATTTTTTTAGGCTTTATGCAGTATTGACAGTGTTCAGGATTTTATTGATTCATTTTCATGTGTCCAACAATCAGAAATATAATCTTTGTGCCTAATCATGCAGTGGGTTATTTCATCCACATAAAGCAAATGGACCATATGTTTGACTTTAAAATTAATTCCTTATTGTACGAATTAATGCTTGGTTTAATTTTTGGACGTAATATTCAGTGAGAGAGAAAAACATTGACATTGGGCATCTACTCTGTTAAAAAGTTAACGGTACATATTGCCCAACTGTTAAGTTATTTTGATTTAATTCCAACAGAAATTAGTCATCTGAATTAGCTTTAGAAAGTTCAAGAACGTACGATTAAGACCAGGTTCTCCTACCCTTAGCCATACTGCTTAAGACTTAATATTTGAATAACACCACTGATGTTAATGCAACTGTTTACATAATAAAATGTTAGCAAATCTGAATTAAGGAATGTCACGGTGGTCTGTGCAAAAGATTTTTAAAGGACAGATGAGACAGATGACAGATGACTTTTCTAATCTTTTGCAAGGAAAATCATGTTATAACAAAATATTATTATTATAACTGTCAGGAAAATCTAGTAAACAGAGGTATTGAAAATATTGCATTTTATCCTATGACAATAGAGAGGTTTCAGGACACAAAATTGTAAAAACTTCAGTGACAGAGACCATTAGTAAAATTTTGTTGAGATTTAGGATCACAATAGGGTTGACTTTAAATATTGGATTTTATTTTCAGAATATGAGGGAGAGAATGGGATTTGCTCAGAGATGAGTGGATCAAAGCTGAGGGAACAGCAGAGAAACAGTGAGTGACTGGAGCAAAAGGAGGTGGAAACCAGAAGCAATTATTGCAGTTTGAAGACAAGTATAACCCAGGAAAATTTTAGCACTGACGAAAAAAGAACAATGCCCTGTGCTTTCGTGACACCTCTCTATTAATGTAAGTCACCACTCAGTGAATTATTGGTTCGGAAAGCAGAGACCATCTGGAACAAATTAACCTTGTTGCCTGCCTCTCTATCTGCCGAATCTCCGTGCCTGAAGCAATTCATGACCAGAACGATGCGTGGTTGAGCCAGTACTGTGGAGTTAATGGAGAAGCCCAAAGGAGATGGTGAGAGGTACAGCTGGCCGGAAGGATGACACAATGATTTAATTCCACCTTTCTTTCTCAACTTTATTTGAGGCCTTTCAAGAAAGCTGGCAAATACCTATGGTGTTTTTTTAGTGGTTTAAGGAATTAACATTACCATTAACCAAGGCTTGAGTTGTTGCCCCCTCAGCAGGGATGCTGTTACCTCATGAGGAGGGGAACCAGCCGTACCGGGAAGTGTCTTCCTAAATAATTTGAACTTATTGCAAAAAATCAGCCAGCACTGCCCTCTCACCAGGGGGGAACCTTGGTGCCTTGGTAGTCAACAGGAGTTATACTGCTGAAGGCAGTAAAGATGGGCCTATGCAGGCCCTTGTACAACTTTTCCTTTGCTTGTGTGAGATGCACATCACTTTTTGTGTAAATGAAAAGATCTCCACAGAGAAGTGTAGTCTGGCCACGTGACATTTTTACTCTTTAGAACTATTAAATGAGAGGAAGAAGTGGAATTTTAAATCAGGAAGTTATAATCAAAAGTTGAAATCCCATTCTAATTATACGTTAATACGTGTAGATTAAAAATATGAAACAAAACTGCAGTTAAATCAGTGTGGACTAGGCAATGAAAAAATTGAATTGTTTCATAAAGCCTGTTGGAATGAAATAAATCTCATAAAATTATGCACAGATAAGACTTAGAATTCCTGCTTCCCATCTTTTCTCCCCTCCCTTCCTTCACTCCCTAATATTTGTTACAGGATAATATATTATTTCATTATAACCTCAAACAAAAAGTGTATTTTTTCATATAAAGAAGGAGAAAAAGCACGATGGTTTAGCACAATTCCCCTTGCTTATTCTGAAATATTCAGAGATCAACTTGCAAATAGTATTGAGAGCAATTTAATTTCCAAATCCTTATTTCATTTCAAGGAAAGTTGAATAGGCTCCTAACTGTTCATATGTCCATGAACAGGAGGAATATTTTCCTTCAGGAAAGTCTGATTCACTTCACAACAAGCTTTGTAGAACAGATTTATAATGTGCAGTCTGATACCATGTTTACATACTAGGAGTCAGCTCATTTATATTAAAGTGGTTTTTTTTTGGGGTGGGGGCTGGAGCTATCATTGGAAATGGATTAGTATTCCTAGTAACAGTTTACCTATCATTCATCTGGATAGAAACTGCCTTTTTTTTTTTTTTTTTTCTTTTACTCTAAAAATGTGAAAAAGTGATGAGAGCTTCAAGGAGTTCTCAAGTGCTCAAAAGTTATTTTGAGTAATACTGCATTAGATAAAGGTTATCTGTTAATGACACTGAGAATTTGAGGGGAAAACATACCACACAGTTATGATTTTAATGGAAAAGGCTATTTCCAATGGCTTTGATTCATATTTTGTCTGTTTTCTTCCCATTGCTGTGATGGGAGCAGCTGCTCCACTGCTTTGGCCTTGACCCCTTGGCTCTTGGAAAAAGTGTCCGTGAGAAAAAAAGCAACACAATTTTGGCTGTTTTTCTACCTGTGGTTCTACCTTGCTGCTCCTGCACCCACTATCAGCTGGGATTCATACCTGCATGCAGTCTAGTTGCTGAAAACGGTACCATGAAAGTGAAACAAGCACTTGATGGAAGAATTTTACCTACATCCTTCTAGTCAAGGGAGGAAAGAAGATTATCATGTAGATCTATGTCTGTATCTGTAATCTGTCATGGATTTTACATACAGATAGTGATTTGCATTTGTTGAGCCAAAGATGACAGTGGAAAATATATATATATGAAATATAAAAAATCATAATCTACTTAGAGCATTTTTTTACACAGGAACACAAAATTTACAGCAGCTGATCATGCCCAACCTTTGTCTACATAAACATATGATTGTAAAAACACAGAAGATTCATGAATTTAGTGAATAAATTCAATTCAGCTATGAGTGAAATACATGAAATGAAGGTTGCCTGTATTTTTTTTTTCCTATCAACTTACCTGTAGTACAACAGTAGTTCACTTACCTTGTTCAGCTATCTCAAAGTTAAATTCAATTTCTCTGGAGAAGAAAACCTTTACAGCAAAGAAATAAGTGTTAATTTAGTTCCCGGTGAACAATAATCCAATTGCCCTGCACAACATGACTGAGGAGTTTACTGTACCCAGTCAGGCTGCTACTCTTGTGCTATCAATGGTTTATGTCAGCAAAACAGCACACTGAAAAGCAGCTAAAGAGAAAAAGAAAGCATGCAGGTTTTGTTTGGGGTTTTGTTTCCTCTGTGCTGCAGGATTATGGCTTGTATTTAGGCACTGTAGTGCAGGCAGAATGTGTTATTGCAATTTACTGTGAACTATCCATCTCCCACTTCTCTCAAGGGAGAATTCATTGCTAGTTGATGCCTTTGTTGAAGGACAATTGTCCATATGTCTGTATCTACATTCCCTTTTCTTCTAAGTTCTTTAGATGTTTCAGTATCTTTTCATTCACTGAACTTCCAATACCATTTTGGCAAATTTCATTTTCTGCTGCCTCTCTATTTTAACCCACATGGTTTAGCAGTTTCATCTATTTCTTGTGTGCAAGCTGAAGATTATCTTATTTTGGGATGCATCTGGCAAATTAGCTGCTGCATAGATAGCTAAGCCTTTGTTATCTGTCACTGAGTCTGTTTTATTTGATTTTGAATATCTATGTGGACTTGTAATTGCTTGTCAGAGGCCTCAATTGACTCCTTGAAACTATGCCTGAACTTGATGTATTTGTTTTTAAGCCCTTACCTGCCTTTTCTTGATATCTACTGTAATTGAGCTATGATTGAAACTCATCGTAGATAGTGTTTTCCTTGCGGATGGATAAGCTTTAGAAAATGTGGCCAAGATTTGTTTGATTTTCTGATCATCGACTACTGTACATAAGAATTATTCCTAGATTTCGCCGCCTTCTTCAGGAAGACTAGGCTTGTTACACTAGCACTGCCAGCTGGAGGCTACCAACGGCAATATTTTGTTTAAGTGAGGTTACTTTGCGCATATTGAGCTGGACTAACAATGTGAAAACCACTATTTTTTTTTTCCTACTAATAATGACGTGGGGACTTTGAATTTTCTTTTTAATTGTATGGAGATTTTTTTCCCTTTGTCTCTTTGCTTTTCTTTTGTTCACAATCTTTTCTGCTACTTTTTTGCACAAGAATATCATCATTGAAAATGAAGGAATACTTTTGATATGGTCTATAGCGTCTCTAAAAATAAGTGGAATTATTGGGCTCGAATTTGGCAGTTGTATAGATTCTCAGAATATCATGAAAACTTGTACAATTATTCACCTTTTGAACTTTTTGTGGTTAATTTAATAAAATATACCCTTGTTATTAAGAAATCTGTCTAATAGCAAGCCTAGCATCATGCTCAGCTGTTATACTCTGATTGCAGTGTTTCTGCAAAATATCTCATTGCAGCTGTTCTGCCACAGTGAAGGTCACTTGAGGGAATCAGCTAAGGTCCCAATATTATACATAATAGAAATACTTTATAAGCCATTCTCAGAGACTGTATGCTTGCTTAAGGAGGGAAAATGTAGATTCTCAGGAGAGAAATTGATGGGAATTTCTGACTCCCATGGTAAAGTTCAGAGCTTTGCATTGGGACATCATTATTTCTAGGGACAGTTACACATTCCTATTATTTTTTTTTTGAGAAACACAAATGTTGCTGCTCTTCATCTATAATTTGCCAGAAGTGTATATTTTACTTTATAGTAAACCCTTTGGCTTTATAGATCTCTTTAGTTGTCCTTTGCATTTATGTAAGTTTTTCCTGAATTACATATGAGTGCATGTATTTTTATGTTATGTTGCATTCAAATACCTCCAAAGTCCGATAATCTTCAAACTAAAATGAAGGAAACTTAATATGAAGAGATCATTCATATGGAGGAAAGAGTTTCTTTATTATCAAATAGGACTCTAAACTAAAACTTTTGACTCTGAATCTCAAACCCTCATTTAAACTTAATCCTGATCCAGACCTTTATATTTCCTTCTGATGAATCTCAGATGTACTGCATCACCCTGCAACTAAAAAAATAGGACATAAACTGAGATGTGAGAATTGGTTTTCCTGAAGAAAAACTCCTTTATTCAAGGGTAATGCTGTATTTGCACTTCAGTAAATAGTCAGCAGTGTTAAGGCAATTATCATCTGAACAGGTGTTTCCAGGGATAACGATTAGTATGCCTTCTGGTATTTCGAAAGTACAAGTGCATTTTTGTCCAAATGCAAAATCTCCCCTACTAAAGATATTTGTAAATAACTTTTATGCATTTTTTTCTATATGTGTTTCCAAATATGTTCAGATCTTTCCAGCCAAAGCCCCTGAGGCTTCCTAGGGTGCCTTGAGTGTGTACATGAGACGTGTGGCTTCCAAAGTGGTTTGTAGAAAAGCTGGGGTTTTACCAAGCATATAAGATATCACAGTTCTCTACATAATTTTAAATTGGAAGCCTGTGATGTACAATTTCCTGTTTCGAGGGCCTTGGTTAGGAAATGCACAGTGCAGCACCTCTTAGGCAATCAAGGATTTAATGCATACCCTAATGCCTCAGCAACTTTAATAATGTTTGGTGATGCAGTGCATCTACAATTCAGCAAAACAGAAAGAAGCTGCTCAGTCTAATAAATGGTCAGGCATTTTTTTTGCACTTAAGGCTGAAATAGAGGTGAATTGGAATGATTATTTTAATTATACCTGGGCTTGTAAAAGGATGGTTAAAGAACCTGAAAAAACTGTTGATGTAGAAAATATCTTTAGGGAACTACTTCCATCTTTGACATATGCATCTTGAGAAACTCGGAAAAAAAAAAAATCAGGTCCTAAGCATTCTGTTGGACTAAAAGAGTGTTATATTGGACACTTAAACTGTCATTGTAAACTACATTTACAGTAATATTTTAAATTTATTTTTCTGTATAAGCAAAGTGTTTGTAATTTGTAGCTTGCTTCCCATCCACACTATATTCAATCCTATTATATGCATCTTTTTTCCTGACACACCACTTATAATATACTTGACCTCCTAAAACATGCATATATGAATGTTGCCATCTATTCTCTAAGCAGTTATGGATATTCTTACCATGAGAATTTATTTGTAACTTTCTTCTTCCTAGTAGGAGGAAATGCATACAAAGGTTAACTTATTATAGAGTAAAAGATTCCTCTTAACAACTTATAAAAATACATTTCACCAGAAATGTGTTTATTGCAAAGATCTTTTTTGACAGAAATGTAAAAGAATACCTCTTAGGCATAACAGTACTAGATTTTAAGTAAATACAGTTATAGATCAATCGTGTTTGATTCATTAATATGAATCACAAAATAAATAAATACTACACAAACTAATTCCTACTTGTATCAGTTATGTATCCATGCTGTAAGTTCTTTCTTTGTAAAGGAAAATTGTGCCAAAAAAGGATATGGACAAACAATATCCATAGATATCCATAACAGAAAAAAAAAGTATCAAAACAAAGTGTTGCAGACTAAAAAGAGAGGTTTTGAAACAATTTCACAATTATGCATACACAGGAAATAAAAGCCCCCAAAATTTTTTCTTAAATCCATTGTTGTCAGCCTGTGTGCAGAATTAGAATAAGCGTGAGACCAGTTTGATGAAAGGCCTTGCTCTTAAAAATTATCTTCTTGATCATTGTAATGTTAGTGAAAAACGAATTATTCTCTATGGTATTTTTTTTTTAAAGAATAAGGTAAAACTGGATGCAAGCTACAGTTTCTGTTAGAATTGTGGACTGTATCTATATGGACTGTATCTACACAGAAATCGATGAAAAGAAACC
>JAVCKT010036816.1:0-13350 GCA_032273925.1 Rhynchotus rufescens | reverse complement strand
ACCTGCTGGCAACACTCCTCCTGATGCAGGCCAGGATCCCATTGGCCTTCTTGGCCACGAGGGCACACTGCTGACTCGTGGTTAACTTAGTGTCAACCAGGACTCCCAGGTCCCTCTCCGTTCCTCTTTTAAGAGGAACACACACGGGCTGTTGTCAAGATCCGCACCAGCGCGGCAGTCATTTAACTCTTCACGTAAGAGCAGTTTGAATGGGGTCACTGCAACGTCCCCACTTGGAGAACGTGCCTGAACTCTGGCCCCTTGTTGCAAGCCGTGGTGCGGGGACAGGAAAAATATGTCATGGTCATTGGGGTGGTCACAGCTGGCAGGCAGTGCAGGGGACAGGGAGGCCACAGGTATCCAAGCTGTAGCAGAGCCCCTCCGGGCCTGACAGCATCCAGAAACACGGGGCACAGAGCCTTTCTTGCCCTCTGGCTGATGCTGTGGCCCTTACTGGTGCAGAACCTTGGGTCTCCTTCTCAGACATTAGTGCAGTGCCTTTGTTGTTGTACAGTTCTGTTCAGCTATGAGCTTTAATTGCTATTTATTTATGTATTTTCTTTTTCTTCCAAGGTCAAGAGCTGCTGAAGTTTGGGTGCTGTAGAAATAGCAGCAAGGTTTCTTATCTTTGCCAGAGGATAGCTGGAACTCCTTTTCACGGGACTTTGGGCCACCCACAAGGCCAACCTGAGCTGTGCATCCATCTTCAGGCTCTTGCACCTTCTTCTCTTTCTCTGTATGTGAAATATTTCTTGATTCAGGCCCCTTTGATGGCTGAAAAAGAGCAAAATCTGATGTTGTCCTTGGCCTTTCAGTGCAAGTCTGCACTATTGTTCATACACCAGTGAAGTTTGGAGACCTTTGCTTTAAAGCAATGGGAGCTTTTAAGGAATTAAAGCAATGGGAGCCAGCAGGATCCCCATTTTCTCAAGTTCAACCTGTTCATCCCATCACTTTTCTTTTACTCTTTCTGTTTGCCTCTTTATTTCTGCTGTCTACTATGAATTAGAAGTGGCAGTGGAGAAAAGTAGCTTTTGGGAAATGGAAGGAGAAAAGAGAGAAGGTAAGGAAGGGGAAAAAGACAAAAACGAAAAAAAAAGACAGATGAAAAGAGTTTAACTTAAGTATTAGGAGAATAAGAAAAAATACCCTCATTTCCCTAGACAGAAGCCAAGCTTGCAGCTGTAGCTGAACTTCACGGAGGTGGGAGACGTCACTTGTTTGCTTGGACAGCTGATGGGTAACGAGTGTTTATAACCCAACTGGGAGAGATCCTCTTGTGCCAGGGATGATGTGAATAAGTAAAGTAGTTTTAACCTTGAACTTCTGATAATCTATCCAGACAAAATACGCCTTGGAGAGGAAAAAGACATGTTTAGAAGGAGGGCGAGGGGAAGCTCATGTTCGTACAGAACATGCATCATCTGCGGGTGCAGTGTGGAGGAATCCAAGGTGATGCTCCTGCCCTGTCCGAGTTGCAGACCTGTCAGGATCTCGCTGTGAGCTCTTGCTTTCTGTTTTCCCTGTCGATGATTACACAGACTTTCCCTCCCTCAGCCCAGGTGACCTGCAGTAGCACTCGCTGCTGCGTCATCCCTCACTGCTCTGCCTTGGGTTTGCTCTTGTGGGCCAGGTTACACTGACCCTTGGCCGGGATTATCAGGAACAGCAAGATTAAAGCTTCTCTCTGTCTGTATTTTTTTTTGTAGCCAAAGGGGGCTGCTCCCTACAGCTGCAGTGGGTACTTGCTGCTGGGAAAGGGCTGTTGTGGCTTGCACACATGTAGAATCACAGGACCAAAAACAACCTCCAGGAAATTATCTTACCCATCCCCATTGCCCGTAAATGGCACTGCCCAGGACTGGGTTGCTTCTGCCACAAACTAGCTGCTTAAAGAATTTCACATGTAGACATATCTTCTGCACTGTGCTTCATGCATGTGTTCTACTCAAGCGCTTACCTTGCTGGCGGGAGGCTTTTCCCACTCTCTTGGTAAAGGCTTTCTTACTGCAGTTGAATTTCTTCTTTTGCTTGCAGCGGGTAAGGAGAACAAAGGGTTCCTCTTCTCTTTGCAATATCCTTCCATGTGCTTGAAGGCTGCCTGTGCCTTCTTCCAGAGTTAGTTTACAAATATACCTCTTTTTTTCCCCCCCAACTCTTTGCTGGGTATCTGTTGATTTGTCTGTGTCTTTGCCGAGCGCAGCCCTCGGAGATGCCCAGGGCGCTGGTGCTGGCCCCTCGGCCCTCAGTGGGGCAGGCGGGCGGGCCAGCAGGCCTGGCGGGCGGCGAGCAGGCCTGGCGGGCGGCGGGCAGGCCGCGCGCCCCAGCGCCGTGTCGTGTCGGCGCTTTGCGACAGCGCGGCCCCGTGACTCGCGTCTGGCCCGTTCCTCACCTCGGCCTCCAGGTCCCTCCGCAGAACTGCCCCTTAGCTGCGGGGACGGGAGGGGAGCGCTTGACAAGGGGCAGAAAGTGGCTCGGGGAGCCGGGTCAGCGCAAAGAACTGGAAGAAGGGGCGACAATTGCAAAGAGGAGGAAAACTGCTAGAGTAAAGAGGCTGTAGAAATATTTCATTGAATTAAAAAAAAGGACAAGAACTTGGAACGCTTTAGAAGTATTTTTGTTTTCCCTGTGCTTGTTATATGAAATGCCAAAAGGATTTCAGCAATGTGCTGAAGTTTAGTTTGGATGTCAAGGATATAACCTGACTGAGGCTAGGAGAAAGCCAAAGAAATCTGTTTTTCTTTTATACGCAAAAGCATATTATTGTGTTGCTTTTTATTTTTTCTTAGAAAGTACAAATACTTGCAGCTGTTTGTTTGCAGAGGGGCCTGACGGCTCTTTGTAGCCTGAGCGTTTTTCTTGTGTGACCTTTCCTATTTTTCTTTTTTCATACAAAAACCTCTGTTCTTTTTCTTTTTTGCATTCGCTGCCAGATAAATTTGCTTGTGCACGCTAGTAATTTTGTAAGCTTTAAGAAGCAGTGTTGAGCACTCGAGAACTGGCCCTGCTCTGTTATCCTGCACTTAGGTTGCCAGGGTCTTTTGTGCAGCCTGTTGGTGTGGGGAGGGTGCGCGGAGAAGTGCGGAGCGGCCTTTGCCAGTTTGGGATGTGCCGCACCTGCACAGGGAGCTTTTCCTTTTCGGAAAAGAGGGGAAATCCTCACTCATTGGAACAGCATGTTTTCCAGATTGGACAAAAACTGCGGGTCTTTGTAGTGGGCTGAAAGCCGGCAAAATTTCACCGCTGTGTTTTTCCCAGTAATCCCATGATTGTTTGCTCAGCTGCTTTTATTCTCGCGAACACTTAATATGAATATTTGAAAAAAGGAAAGAAAAGGAGAGGTGACTTTTTTTTTTTTAGTACTTCCCTTGTTTGCATCATCTCGGGTTGCGGGGAGGAAGGCGATGGTTCTGTGCAAGAGCACTTGCAGGAGGGATGTCAGCAGTTTGTGCTCCTGAGTCAGCAGGAGCTGCTGGGAAGGGCACGAACGCTCGCAAGGAGCCTGGCGGATGCTGCGCGTGGGGTCTGATCCTCGCCCCGTGCTGGGGTGCAGCGGGGAGGGGGGCTCACACGTGCTCCCTTGCTGACTGCCGCCTCGATAATGTGGGGAAATGCAGTTTCCTTTGGCTAGCTCAGTTAGCTGGTAATTCCTGAACCAATTATTACTGAACTGGTCAGAGGAATCATACAGGAGTCTGGGACCTGTTTTTCTTCTCTGATGTTTCACTTGATTCTTTCCGATTTATGAATTTTTATCTTTTTTTTTTTTTTTTTTTTTTTTTTTTATCCTGTGATGCTACTATGCTGTTCTGGGGTTAGTTTTTTGGGGTTTTTTTTTTTCCCTGGAGGCTGTTGGCTAAATTCACAGCCTGGTTCGTGTGGTAACACCCTGACGCACTTCCTGAGCATCTGTAGTGCTGGGAAGGTCCGGGCAGGCGTTTGTGCCCAGCTCAGGGACAGTTGTAGAATAGACCTGTGCTCGTGCTTAATCTTTAAGGCCTGGCCATCACTTTTAGCCTTTTTGGTGATAAATACTAAAATTTGAGAGATTCTCAGCATTTCTGAAAGGTAACCGCTCTTTCTCCTTTATTTTGTTCTGTGTCAGGTAATGTGGTTGTACCAAACCCCGGGTGCCCTCTTGCCCGATTAGTGCTGCAGCAGAACGGCAACACCTCAGAAGGGAGCTCAGCCTGGCTGCTGCCTGTGTCCCTTTCTTTCCCTCTGGAAATGTAGTTCCGGATCTCTGGACACCCCTTTGAAACAAACAATTTTTGCAGAAGTCCCGCCATTGAAATGTAGGGAAAAAATAAAAGCCCTGCCCCTAAGCAGAAGCACAGGTAACACGCCTCTGGAAAGCTCAAGGGAGGCTGCCCCAAAAGGACCCGTGCGGATGGCATGGACTCAAATCCATCGTTCTGCCTCAGCAAGTCCGGCTCTGCTTCCATCATTTTTCCCAAGGTAGAGCCGGGTTTGGGCCCCAGGGCCGGGTGTGTTGCAGTGGGCTCCGGAAGGTGTCGGTGCCTCGGTGGGTTGTGCTAGGCTGTTCCCAAACAGGCTCCCCAGGCTGTTCCCAAAAGCCCCTGCTAGGGCTGCAGATCCCAGCTGGCGTGGGGGCTTTGTGCTCGTACGCCAAGTTCTTTTGATACGGGAGTTGAAAGTCAGCAGGGATCCCTTTGGGTAGCAGTCCCTTTTGAAGTGCTGAGCCCTGTAGCTACCCAAAAACATAATGCAGGGGGGTGATTTTTGCTTTTAAGTCTGCATTTCATATGTAAATGTCCTATAAATCTTGTTGTTAGGATATATGTTAACCTGAGTATTTGTGTATTTTATATACAAAAAGGAAATATGACTTTGAACCATTTCGCTTACATGTGCACGTATCCCTGTCCTTGTTTGCCTCCTTTTCGGAGTTACCTCGGGCAGTGCAGGAATGTAGGGCTGGCTCTTCCCGCCCGTCCCCAGCGGTGCCAACTCTCCTTCTGGACCGCGGCTGATGCCCTGGGCGTTAGGGGTGCAGGAGGGCAGAGCTCGGTGCCTGTGGCCACCGCCGCCTTTGGGGCCTGTTTCCTTCGGCTCCGAGTTTCGAGGGAGCCACAGAGGCCCCTGCCGTGTGGCAAACCTGTGCTTTGGCCGGGCACTTTGTGCAGTGCTGTACAGGGAAAAACCTAACCTTGACCACCTAAGGAGCAAGTACAGTTGGTATCAGTCGTGAAGACTCAGAATTAGAGCGAGTAACTGGGTAGCTGTGCGTTAAATGCCCTTGGCCTCGATCGTCTCTGCAGAATACCTTGTGTGACAGACAGCTTTGCTTGGAGGCCCCTGTCCTAGGGATCGAGTCGAGCCATGCAGCTGATTAAAAGCAAATAACGATAATAAAAGGTGAATTTCGTTAGTTCAGGCTCCTTGGTTTGGGGGCAAACAAACCTTGTTCTTCCATACCACACTGCGTGACCGCAGTGTGGGCGGCAGAGAGTGGATGCACAGAGACCCGGCGGGGGCCGCACGGGGTGGCACACGTAGGCGCTCGTGCTGGGAGCTGCCCGGGAGCCAGAGCGGGAACCACCAGCGGGAGGCGGCCGGACTCATGGTCAGGAGCCCCCTGAATCCACTGGAAGAGTCTCCCTGTCTCGCTGCGCCAGCCTGGAGGCTGGGCAGGCTGCACAGAGCGGGGCAGCCCTGCCTGGCCCTGGGGCTGTTTGGGGCTGGCACTGCAGCAGTGGCGCCCATCTAGGCCAGACCTAGCTCTTCCCTCCCGCCACAGAGAGGGCACCTAATCACAATGGGCTGGGCAGGCAGGGCCGTGCAGCACGGGGAGGTTTTATTTGTCCTCTTTCCAGAGGAGACAGGCTGGGGTGAGGAACCCCTTAGAAACAACCTGCTTTACCAATGTTCTGCCTCGCTAGACTGGCAGCACCTCAGAAAAGAAAATAAACGTTTGCTGTTCGTACTGTAGGCTGCTTTCAGTCACTGTGACAGGTATTCCAAGTGCGCTGTTGCTTGCTTAGGCTTCTCTAGCAGTTAAAATACCGTGGTTTAAATGCAGTTTAAATTTGTTGAGATCCTGTGTTTGAGTGTGATTCAAGAATGAATGTTTAAAGGGACAATAGCATTAGAAGGAATATTTGAGATCATTTCAAACGCAGGTAGGAACTTCTATCATCAGTCATATTTGAAGCCTTCCAAAGGAGCGCTCTCCTTTTATAGTATTCCTTGAAGTCTGGCTTGGGATGAGCACGAGAGAGCACAGCAAACTGCTGCTGCCAGTCATTCGTGGGATTTATCACTTGGAATTGCCTGAAATAAAAATTGAAAAAATCATTAAATAAAACGCTCTCTCTTCCTGTATCTACAGTGCCACCGCTTTTGGCAGCTGTGCTGCACATTACACATGAGAAATATGAGACCTTTTTATTTATTTATTTTCCTTCCAATTGAAGCAGAAGGCCCGGTTCAAGTGGCTGAGGTGAGGGAAATGACTGTCACCATAAGCATATGAAAGCTACCCATTTTTTCTTCTGAGAATGCAGAAGACAAAACGTGTGACCCTCCGTCCCTCTCTCAGTAGGTTCAAATTCAGAGCTCTTCTCTGCCTCTCTGCCGCTGTCAGGGCCTGTTGGAGACCACCACAAGGATCAGCAGCACGAGCAGCCCGCGTGGCGCTGCCCACGTGGAGCAGCTTGTCCTCTGCGTCCTGTGTCCTTGCCCTTTGCCGCCTCTCCGCCGGGAAGGGGCTGCCTTCCCCATCCTAAAGCTGGACACAGGAGTCCAGGACGACTCGGGTGGTCGATGTCAGTGTGGGCAGCACCGTGGCCGGCCCCACGGAGGTTCCTGCTCTCGCTTTGCGACATCTGCCCTCGGGGCCGCTACGGAGCCGCGTCATCGGCTCTCCACGTGCGGGGCCAGGCGCTCCCGGCAGCTCCCGGTGCTGGACTGAGGTTACAAAAGTGATGAGGCAGGTGAAATGTCGGGACAGAGTTCAAGGCTTGTTTCATCACTTGGACTTTCACATCTATGGAAGAGATTGACATTTCAGCTAGGAAATGGAGAAGGACATGTTGCCAATGGATTTTTGTTTCGCTGCTAATTAAATTCTTTAAATGAATTGTTAAAATACTCCAAGGAGGGAGGGAGGGAAACATTGCTGTGACTATCAGGTGCTAATGGCTGAAAACAGCATCCTTCAGTTCTCTCAGTTTTGCACAGACGATGGAGGAGGTCCCATGGTGACCTTGGCCATGAGCAATTCAGCCGGTGGCACCTGCTCAGGGCACGTTCCTAGGGCGAGCCCACTTCTCCGAGAAAACTCATGGATTAGTTGACTTGAGCATTCAGTTTTGAGAGCGTAATTCAGGTGCACTTTGTCTGGAAGACACATGGGCCCTGCTGTGCTCTTAACTAGTAAGATACTTCCTTCTAAGTTTAGTTTTACAAACTTGGAAAGACCATTTATACTGGTTTCTTTTTCTTTGGTTTCAAGCTTCTTTGCACAGTGCAAATTGCAGTTATTTTACTCATTTCTCTGGTATTTGTGTTGATTTAATGCACACAGGTATTTAAGCTGTGAGAGTCTCTGGTATGGGCCTTGAACATTGAATTTCTTCCCCTCTTTGCAGCTCCCTTTTTGCAGCCTTGTTTGTGACGTGATTTTATTTTCCATAGGCATTTGCCTCATTTTTTTTGCACTGTGGTAGCAGCCTTCTCTTAATTCTTTTTGTTGATTTTTTTATTATTATTATTAAGGAGAAAAGATTATTACCTTAGGTTTTCTCTCCTAGGTTAAGAATCTGAAGAGATATGTCAGGTGAGACCGTTATTTTCTGAAAGGTAAATTATTCTTTTGGGGACAGACATCTAATTATTATGACTGCTCATGAAAAGCAGGTTCTTCTCTTTCTCCCTGTTCTTTTCCGTTGATAACAGCAAGGTTTTCAGCGAGATAATGGTGCCTAATGCTCAGAATTCATCAGTGAGCATTGCTGCAGGTGAGGAATTGAGGTGAGGTCTCCTGGAGGTGAATGATAATGATGTTCCTAGTGCTCTTTCTGCCTGCCCATGGCATTTGGTACGGCCAGCGAGACTGCAGAACACCCTGATCCACCCGTCATTGTCTGCTGGGGAGCTTTGCATCTGCCTCGAGACGCAGCACTGGGGGACCTGGCAGCCTCTTGCAAGCTTTCCTGCCGTGGCTGACTCCCTAAAGGGGAAAAAGACACGGAAGAGTTAGGTAAAAATACCTTCCTTTAAGATTATACACTATAAAGTTCAACCAAGACTCTGGTTTGGCTCGGAAAGAAGGCTAATTGCTGCCACAGACTCTTTTCAGAGATCTGTTTGTTTTCTGTATATGTGGAAATAAAAGGGAATGAAGCACCATTTTAGTATTTTGGGGCTAATATTCCTACAATGACAACAAGGGGAAGGGTTTGGGGAAAGAGCCCAACCATTAATGGCCTCACTTCCTGACAAGGCTTCTCCCCAGGCAGGGCACTGCTCCCGTGTGAGAAGCGGGCAGCGGAGGAGCGCGTGTGAGAGCAGCAGCCCCGGCCGCGGCGGCACCCCGTGCTGCTCAAAGTTGGTGAGCTCTCAGGTTTGCACCTCGGCCTTGCACCTTCTCACCGGGTGCTCCCCTTGCCCAGAGTCTCTCAGGGCATTAAGGGGCAGGCGGTGTCGTTAATGCCCCGGGCAAGGATTCTGCCTGCGGATGTAATAGTGACCGGTAAGTTCCCACCTCGTCCCATTTAATAACTCGCATACATTCACAGTTAACGCTGTCTTAGAATTTACTGCAGAAGAGGAGCAGGGAATGAGAACACGAGAGTATCCGCTGCTGTATGTGATCCTTTCTTGGCTTGTACGGGCTCCTCCAGGGAGCTCCGGAGTCTCCAGAGGAGCCGAGCAGTCCCTCTTCTGGGTGCCGAGACCTTGCTCCAAGTGAGGGCTGCAGAGGCAATATGAAAAAATAACGAGAGTAATTAATTTTGTTCATTCATTAGGGCTCAGATTTGGGGAGGTGGGGAGAAACCCCTTAAGCAGCACAGTCCTTAAGGATTGTCTTGGAGAACCTTACGCTTAACCTTCAGCAAACGCCAGAGGCTGCCCTGGAGAGCACTGTGTTTAAGAACATACTTAAGTGCCTTTCTCAAGGGAGACTGACATTACCTAGGTAGGTGTTATGTTAGGCTCATTCACCTCTGTCCTAAAGCCCACTGCCATAGGCAAACTTCTGTTCCATCTGCTGAAATATTCCCTGGAATAGAGATCTTCCTGCCCCGCTTGGGCTCGCTCCCTGTGGCCCAGAGGCTGCAGTTGCATCACCACGGACCAACCCTCCGGGTGCCCTGCAGGCGTGGGAGGCCTGGCCTGCCCACATGGATCCCACTGCAGGATCAAAGTCCGCACCTTGCTTTTCATCTGTTATTTTTTGCCTTCTGAGAATAGGAGATTTAAAAAAAATTTTTTTTTTGAAACCAAGTTGCACATGATTTTTTGCTATGCCAATAACTCAGTCACAAATAAAATGAACGTCTAATATGTTAAACTGCACTGTTACTGCTAGCTTTGTATTGTTTAGGTGAGTATTTAATCCAGTAAGATACCACTGTCCAGCAATTGTGTAAAATAAAAAATAAATATTTCCGAAGCGCTGCAAATCCACAGGCTTCTTGAACTCCCGTCCCGCTGAGTGTTTCTCCGTGTCTGGCCAGCGCTGCGCTGCCGTGCCGAGGAATTTGCGAGGAAAAGAAGGGATCTTGTGCCCCCGCGAGCACCGGGGCGCTGCGGCCCGCGGGGGCTGATCCGCAGCTCCGCACACCCCGGCCCATCCCGGCGGATCCGCAGCGGGAAGGAGGCGCCAGCTCCGGCTCCTTTAAGGCAGCGGCGCGGCGGGATGGAGGCAGGAGAGCGCTGGGTCGGCTCCTGACATTTGTGGCCTTTTGGCAGCGCTTCCTATGCTCTCCTCTTGCGTAAGAGCCGGACCGTCTTTCCTGTAGCTCCTGTTGCCATGGAGAGATAGCGGGGGAGGATTCCTAGGATCCGTAAAGCCGGGAAGAGATTACGTCTTAAAACTGCCCTCTGAATGTAACGTGATGTGGCAGGGTAATTCAGGTGTGCCGTGGCACAGATAACGGGGGGATGACCTGTCAGCTGGCTGGTAATGCGAGCGATAAAAGAGCCTTAATTAGCGCAGGCGTCGGGGGTTTTTTTGAGCAAAATAAAGCCGTGTGGGCGAGTCAGCTTTGGGAGTAAGAGGATTATATTTATTTGCATGGGGGCTACGTTTGAGAAATATTGCGACACTTTGTGCGAGGTTGGCTGGCTCTGTTTGGCTGGTTTTACTGGAAAGGATAGACATGCAGATTTAGAAATATTTCTAGCATCTGCCGAGAACTGACTGACATATGCTCAAATTGGAGTCTCTTAATTTTCATCCGTGTATTTGACAGTGAGGTTTTATTGTTTTAATCGTAAGCTAGAATCTGTAGTACATATAAATAAATCCTGAAAATCTATAAGCAGCAAGTCTGTAACAGTCTTACGTTAGTAAATATTAAGCCTGCACTAATAGGGTAGATTGGAAGCAAGGCATTAGCAGGTATTTTTAACATGAATGGAAGGAATGACAGAAGAAGGCATCAATGTCTGCTTCGGTAAGTTTTCTTTCAGCTATTTTTAATTATTCATATTTTACTCAAGCGTTTACTGAGCTTTAGAACAGGAGCAGTTCATATTAGCAGGTCTTTTCTGTGTTTTGGAGCTTTTTTGCTGCTCCTTTCTTGACCTGAGTTCCTAGAAGCAGGTGATAAAATCCTCTCACCATAGGGTGACATCCTCTGTTGCTGGCAGGATATTGTTAGTTCAGTCAAAAAGCTTCACAAATTCTTATGCTTGGCCTTAACTTTAGAAAAGGTAACGAAGGCATGAAAAATACTATACAAACAGTTGTTAAGAGAACAAGCCCTGCCTAATGTTAATAGTAATGCTGTATCATATTCCATTGCCAGAAAATGAGTGTGTGGGGGGACAAAAATCTTTAGTAATCTTAATATATTAAAACTGTTTTACAGCACTGGGGTTAGAAATGTGTTAGGATATAAGGGAGCACAGTACTGGGAAATGAGCTTGCATTACACCCACAGAGCATTTACTGTACGTTAGTTACAACCCCGTTGTTTTTGTTGTCTGCAATTAATTGAGTAATTTCTTCCATGACTGAAACGCCAGGTTAAGCACAGTCGCTTTGCAAGAGAGGCCGCTGAATCCAGGCAGCTTTGGCACTTTCCACATTAACAAACTCTTGCAAGGCGCCTTTCGTACGCTCTGCTTATGGATTCCTGAAAGGTATCGGTGGGGGTTAATTCAGTGTTACATAAACAGCCAGTAACTGCATTTCATTGTTGGAACGGCTCTAAAATAGTCATTAGCTTCCAGGCTATTACTGAGAAAAAGCCTCTCTTTGGTATATGTGAATGACGACGTTTTCCCTTGCAAATACTATTGTAGAACAAAGGCAAAATGGACCAGCAGGTTCTTTTAGCGTTAAAGTAGGGACACTGCAGTATAAGCAGGCAAAGCCTAACTTTGGGCTCTAATGTGGATTTAGCGTTCGGTTTTACAGCCGTCGCCACAGCTTTGTCTCCAAGTCGTACTGGGGAGGGGGGGAGAAGAATCCCCACTACGCCATTTTTGGGGGAGCTGAGTATTTATGGGATGCAAACATTTAAAGTTGGGGTTGCTGTTAGTTAGTGAGGCGTTTCCTACGTCGGGTGGGCGCTCTGAGGGCGCGTGGGCCGACATGGAGGGCAGGGCCGCGGGCCAGCATGGAGGGCAGTGCCGCAGGCCGAGCAGGCTGCGGGGAGGCCGCGGGCCGGCATGGAGGGCAGCGCCGCAGGCTGTGGGCCAAGCAGGCCGCGGGCAGGCGGCGGCAGCGGCTTCTTCTGGCACAACTCGCGCCTGCCCGAGGGCCTGTTTGGCAAAGGCGGCCTGCCTCCCGTCGAGGGAGCCCGCCGGGCTGGCGGTGCCTGTGTGTGGCGCTGCCGCCGGGAACGTGGACGGCCTGAGCTGCTTGGGTGCCCACGTGCCAGGACTTGGCTTGCGTTTGCACCGCAGCTTCCCTTGCCACAGATGGGAGCGGGAAATACCACCCGGGTTGCTTTCCGTAAAGAAATTCTCGAATTCTTGCTTCTATTGTGTTTAATTTTCTTCAAAACTGGCGGCTACTTTCTAAGAGATAGGGTAACCGCAGTTTCAACCATAGGGGTTTATTTGCTCTAAAATGCAGTATTGAAATATTATAATGCATCACCAGTGGTTATTTATTTAGTTTCATAATGCAAACACATGACTTTGCGTTAACCTTTCTTTCCCTCTGGTCTCTCCCGACCCGGAGGTAGTTCAGCCTGAAATTTGGTAAGTTAATCGCAGTTACCCTGGCAAAATTAAACGCAAATGAAGATGGATGAAGCTTGACCTTAAAATTATTCTGGATAGGCTGGGCATATGCAGCTGGAAGAATTAATTGCTGCTCTTTTGGCAGCAACCTTTGACAGTGTAGGGTTTCAGTAAATACTTCCTCTTGGAAGGAAGTGACACAGGGCCTGTCGTCTGTCTTGTTTCTGGAGCCTTTCTGAAGCGCGCTGGATTTATGAATAGTCGTAATCAATGTTGGGCAGATTTGCCTTTCGGATGTTTGCACTTCCATGCCACGTAAGGAGCTGTCAGCTTATCTCCGAATCTTTATTTTGGTGTGTCTGTGCTTGTCCAAGGGAATGAAATGTTTGTGCGCCAGCTACAAATGATAGGCAGGTTGTAAAGTCAATATGATTGTACAGGCATTAATGACATTATAAATTAGGGAGTTTTTGGTTGTTTGCCTTTTGTGTGTTACGATTTGATTATAAATCCCAGCAGTGCCCCGTGGCACCAAGGATGATGGATGGCAGAGCACAACCCGCAGCTAAGGGAATCAGCTGTTGGTGTTGGGTCATCCGTGCCTGGCTTGCCCTGTGAAAGCACTTTGAGAAAACACCCGGGGAGTGTTTGGAAGGAGACTTCAAAAGAAAGCCCAAGCACCGATCTTCATGTTTATATCTCTGGAAATCCTTTCATAACATAAAATCTAGCAGCGTAGTTCAATAGTGCCTCGCATCAAGAAGAATCCTAAACTTTTGCAAGTCGTCTTCTGAAAAGAAAGACTTGCAGAGATTGAGATTGTGCTAAAAAGTCTTGTAGATGCTTTTCTTGTTACAAACATCATGCTGCTGACAAGCCTGGGGGAGATTGACAGGTGGGAGGTTGAGCCAGTTTTAAGGTAATGCGCAGGTTTTGTTCTTTTTTTTTTTTTTTTTTTGTGCT
>JAVCKT010036815.1:0-14449 GCA_032273925.1 Rhynchotus rufescens | reverse complement strand
AAATCCTAGAGAAAAATGAATTTTGATGGGTTTTTGTAATTTGTCATTTGAATAGGCTCTAGCATCACATCAAACACTTCACTGACCTTTTCAAATGTCAGAACATGAAACAGAGGAGGAGGATATCCTATGGTGTATAGAACATTAAGAGGATTACCTCATCGGCATGAAAGGTCCATAACTAATCTACACCAGAAACATGTGAACTGTGGAGGATTACATTCTTGAGGATATAGAGAAAGCATCAAAACATTTTCTTTGAGAGTTGTTTGGTGTGAAAGAGAGACGAGAGGGCCTATGAACACTTCTGAATTCTTGTTGTGTCATGTTTGTTCTTTATATCCATTTTTTCACACTTCTGCCACTTCCATCCAAACAATTTAAGGGCTAACGGTTGATAAGAGAGAGTCAAATTCTGCTTCTTATGAAAAGCTGGGGTGGTAGGGTTGGTCCTAATGTCTTCTTTAGAGGAAGATGCAAGATTTTTGCCCACCTTGGTCATTGCAAGATACATGCTCGTTACCAGATATCCAGTAACACAGAAGAAGGAGATTGCAGAAAAACATAGAAGTTTGCAGAAGGTAGTCAGTGAAAAGGGAATTATTTTTTTCAAACTTCATAAATTTATTTGAAACTACCTTTACACTGGTGTGGTATATTTTTTCTGTAGTCTTGAGTGAACTTTTATGAAGCTAGTAGAGAAATTAATCGTGAAGACTCAAGCTCTAATGCTAAGGAAATATGATCTCATTCTACCCATCCACCATATGCAACCGTATTCACAGCAAAACATTTCACTGATGCTGCTGTGAAAGCCTTGACTTCACATGAGCGTAGTTTATGATCTTGTAGCTGATTCTCAGGTCATGAAATGGTGTAGAAGTCTAAGATGATATGTGTTACAGAATTTCCATCTAGGATGAACTTTCCTGTTTCAAACTATTTTCAGAATTTTTCAGTTCAGTCCATGCATTAGCAATATTTCCAAATAAATATTTCTACTGTCCCCACAAATATAAGAATTTCCAGCTCGAATTGGGAAAGGAGAGAAGGGAGTCACCTGTTTTTTGTTGTGTTAGTTGCTGTCTCCAATCTGGAGTCCATGTGCCTAAGAAGAAAGCTACCAAATCTTGGAAAGCTTTGGTTATTACAAACAGGGTTGAAGTTCCTGCAAATCTAAGCAATACTGGCCTATCAGACCAATTCTTCACACTGTTCACCATTTTTCCTTAGTTATGGGATGAAAACTAAAAATAGTAGACCTTATTTTCACATCACTTGGTAATGTGATCTTATTGTATCATAAAAATTCCTTAATAAAGTGGTGGCAACTAAATCAGCCACCATATTTATGTTCACTTCCTTTGCTTTCATTTTTCTTCATCATTCGAACTTCCTGAAATGCTAGAGAAGCTGTGTAGATTTCAGTTTTTGGAGTCAGTGGCCTGTGATGAATGAGGTACCAGACAGAAATCCTCAACACTGATTTTTTTTATATTACATAAAAATTATGAAAATATTCATTGCTTGTATAAATTTGCCTCTGGAATGGTGATGAGCAAGAACAAACTCACACATTAAAGATGTACATTGCATTGTTTAATATGTAATGCTCAAACACTATAAAGGTAGAGGTGTTGAAACACATGGAGGAAAAATGCTATCTAATAGCAAAGTTTTTACTGCATTTTAATGAATTATTATTATTAATGCAATATTTTATCATGTATGATATATGTATAACCTTTTTTTATAATAAAACTGCTTGGTAATAGATTTAAAAATTTGACCAAAGATTATGAGGGACAAGTTATGTTCTAGACATCATACAAACCACGTAAATGAGTCAATCAATAGGTTTATTAGCTATATTCTTGAATATAGCATTTTTAAAAATCTTTGAATTTTCAGTGTTGCAATTTTGTATGTGAATCTGTTGCTGACAGAAAGTATTCCCTACTATTAAGCCAAAAAAAAAAAAAAAAAATCCAGTACTAAATCTATGGAAAGTTACCAAAACTAAAGTTCAAATTATCCTTTTTAGGATATAGCAATCTGTTATTCAAACACATGCTAGAATTTTTGGCTCATATACTATACAGTATATCCCTTGAGTAGAAGAGCAAGATTAGCTGTTAGCTAATCTTAGCTCAAATTCATTTTTAGCCTGCTTTCATATTTTTCAGATTTATATTTCTTTTTCTGTTTCTCTAATAAGAACTTATATTTTGTTGATGTTATGAAAATGTGCTGATATATCAAATTCTGTAGTATCTATGGACACTTTAATTTTCCATTTTGATTAGAAGTGCTCCTTTAGACACTAAATGTATATTATTTAAGTGTTCCTTACAGCTTTCAGTATTCTAAAATATTTTTCAGTAGAAAACTCACTTAAAAGCCTCTTTTTATTGTGATTTATTGAAGAATAATTCAATTTCTTCAAAATAGGTTCACTATTCAGAATTATTTGTAGAATATTTTTTGTGAGTCATGATTTTTAGCTCACCAATCATCAGTCTCTTCTTACTGATTGCTGTATGAAATGTATTAGCCTGTAATTAGTCAGTTAACTTGCATGTTACATCTCCTTGTCCTGATTCAACATGTAATAATTCTTATCTGTCAACTTGCAGAAGATAGATCTAAATATGCCTTTCAGTTATCACTTTCTGAAGTCTGCTAAATTTACTTGTATCTCCATTTGTGATATTTCAGTAACTTGGGAAAAAATGACATATATTTCTTTAAAGAACTGAATTACGATTCATGGAAAATATTTCACAGTACTCAGTTCTAATTACAGAAAACAATGTAAATGTGATAAATTATAGTGCTTTACTGTTTTTTTTTTTTTTGTTGGGGGTAAAATATGATATTTGTACAGAACATAATATATAAATGAGAAATTTGACCCAGTGCATTGGAAAAGACCCCTCCCCTTAGGGTAATAAGTCTAGGGAGATGTAATCTCTAATATAAATGATTCTAAGAACTGAAGCCCTTTGATCTGAAAAGAAGCCAAGTGCTAAAAATTTGCGAACAATGATTTCTTTACTATACAATGTCATCTGTTACTTTTTAGACAGGCCATGTATTTCTGTGTTTATCTGTCAGCTGTCCTGCAGTAGCATCCAAATCTTAGTTCAACTGAGGTAAACAGTGTAACAGTTACTACCATTTAAAAGATTAGTATGAAGAAATATAGAGTTGCACATCTTCAGTAATAGGAACCATTCTTGTCACTGTCTTTAAGCATTAGGTTTTCTTCAGGGCTTAGCTGACTGCTTTGCAGTTGTTGAACGCAAATTATCAATTGGCTGAGGCAGAAATTTGTTTAGGTGAACTTTTCATGATGCACATCATTTTAAAGATTGTTAACATCTTTTTTCATCCAAGTAAGTTCTAGGCCTTTATTTTTATTTATTTTTATTTTTATTTTTATTTTTATTTTTATTTTTATTTTTATTTTTATTTTTATTTTTCCCTCTCATTTATGCTGTTTAAATCCAAAGTAATATAAAATGATCTGTCTTTTGCAAGATTTTACTCCAGTAGATTTGACTTCCGCATCTTGCTCTGAAGTGTGACTTCCATGCCGCACTTAATTTTTCTTTGATACAGGATGTTAACTAAGTAATAGCATCTGTACTGCTGCTGAATTGAAGGTTTTGAATATGAGGCTTCTATGCTGTAAAAGATATTTTTGGCAAGTATGTACCTTTACCACAAAGTTGTTGCTATTATGGGATTGTTTTAGTCATATGCTGAAACTCATTTTCTTAAATGCACTTTTAATTCATTCTTTGTTTTGTTTTTATTGTTTGCATAAGAACACCACATGCTAATTCACCACATGATGTGTATGCACAGTCCAAATATCACAAAGTCAGTTCCAAAGTCCAGACATTTACCAGTCTCCCTCTCATAAAGCATATAATGGCAAAATCCTTATTCCAAATTCTAGTCAACCAGAACTTTGGAGCATCTTCAGAGTAAAATACTTTTCAGAACAGCTGCAGGAATCTTGATATATAACCCACAGTGGGGTGGACACAACCCTCTAATACTGAAAATATACTACATAATTTACACACGATGACAAGATAAATGTTTTCATAAGAATTTCTTCAAAAGAAGAAAGAGTAACAAAACAACTAAAAATAAACAGAAACACTTTCCTGTTCTTTAAAACCCACATTGGATACAACCGTAATGGCAGCCAACACCTTTCTGGCATAGAGCCCTGCCAGTTACTTTATCCCAAATTCAGAGACACAAAACTCAGCTCTTCTTCTGGAGTTTCTCCATCCATTTTGGGCGTTTGCCTTCTTGAAACAGGCTGGGGGAAGGAGAACATATAATCCTTCTCTTGCCTCCTGCTCGTTAATAAATCGAAAATGACATACCCTACAAACATACGCTTGCTTCCCCTCCTTATTTTACAGGACTCCACAAAAAGCATAAATCATCACAAACTTCAGCATTATTAAATATTTTATACCAATTATTTTGTCCAAGGTCACACTCTTCTGTTATATAAATGCTAATCAATGGAATTTAAAGATTTTTTATGAATACATGAGGTATATAGAATAAGCTACTTAATGTCAAGATATAAAAAAATAGAATTTTCTGGCTAATTTGGTAGCAACCAATACCTAGAATTTGTTGACTGATTAATGTTTAACTCCTTTAAACCAATTCAGTCTTAGTGCATGTTAGACTGATAATCAATAAACCCAAAAGTGCTAAATATTAGGAGAAACATTACTACCAAGGAAAAATGCTGGAGAGCTCTTCCAGAACATAATTTTAAAATCCATAAATACTGTAGACTATATGAAAGAGAATGAGATTTTCACATACACATTTTACCTATCTACACTTACATATGTATGAGAAGACATGTCTAGATAGCTCATTAAGTTTCTGTGCTCGTAAGGTGTAGCCTCAGATGTTCCAGATTCATGTTTTTCATTCTCTTAGCTGAGAACCACAAACAACTTCTGAAGTGAAAGAAGGGTTAGAGTTCAAATATGGATTCTCGACTCACAGAGGGTGTATTCTGCTATGTACAATTAAAAAAGGATATTTAATCTGTTTCTCAAATTCACATTGGACCTTGTGCACCACTCCGTCATCAAAAAGATGCAAGCTCCCAAAAGCTAAAAATTCTGGCCACAGAAGATAACCATCTCTGTGCCATCTCATTTCACATTCCTGAATCAATGGTTTTAGAAGAGTGAAGCTGAGGTGACCCATGAATTGACTAAATTGCTTTTTTACTGTAGTTGTTCTCGACTACTGAATGGCATTTTGATTTTAGTCAATATCCAAAATAGAGTAAAAGAAAGTCCAGGGCTGTTGTGAACAATCCTAGAAATATTACACTGGACTATATTTTGGTTCTCCTTTTCCTCCCTGCTTTCTCAAGTCAACCAGTAGAGACTGTCTCCCCACTGCCTCCACCATCTTTCCCTCTAAAGTTTTGACCTGATTTGCTTATTTGCCTCTTCATTTGTTTTGATTTCAAATGGTGACAACTGTCCATTTAAGAGGGGCAGAGTGCTGTTCTATGTTATTGAGGACATCTGGAATGTGTTAAAGCCAGGATCATTACAGATTCAGTGGGAAGAATGGTTGAATTCACCTCAGCTCCTGTGCTTTTCATCTCAGTGAATCTGAGTGAATGTTCTGAGTTGCAGAAGATTTTGCAGTCGTTCCTGGGGAGTAAAGCATCTTCATTTTGCCAAGATATGCTACTCAAACATACTTTTGAATCACATCATGCTTAAAGCAGGATATTGGTGAGGAGAGTCCCTGAAGGAGACTGAAGATCGGAGCAGATTAGAATCTGTTTCTAGTTCTTTCTTAAAGGAATAAGACTTAGTTGTGCTGACTACAGGGAAGAACAGTTGTTCTCCTTAACTAAAAAAGTATAAACTCATTTTATTTCAAAAAGAGGTACTTTGGTTTTCAGTTTCATTCTCTTGAATTTTATTTGAAGGCACTTCTATTAAACAGATTTCCATATTGTCCAGGTTCACTTTCATTGTCTAGCCAGAATATATGGAGAAATCTTATGATTTTATCTTATGATTTTGTAAAGACAAACTGGCTAAGACATTGCTTCTTAATTTCCTTTATGACCCTTTTTAAGTATATTGCTATGTGGAGCACATAGAGTTTCAGGCACATGTGAAGTTTTAAGCTGTTTAAATGATTAAGCATTGTGTATTTTGGTCCATTTGGGAGTTTAATTGTAAAATTTGTTCAAATTTGTGAAATTTAAATTCATAAAAACTTGTTTAAGATGTTCTTCAATAAGTACTTCGATAAATTAAACCAAAAATGTATACCTTTTCAATAAATTTAATTTTGTGAGGATCTTTTCACTTATTATCTTTCCTTTACTCTGAAAATTATGCTTTAGTAATTGTAATAGAACACAATACTTTAATTAATAAAGATTGGTAGCAGAATATTGTTGGTTCTTGGACTGAGCTCTTGATCTTGCTTTATTAAAAAATCTCCATTTATGAGCTCTGAATTGAGATATTAATTTATTTGATGATCCTCTATTAAGAGTTAGTTCTTCTGTGTGTTACTTCAGCTTGTATGCCTGCCTTGACTTTGCTGGGAAAAGGAAAAGCAGAGGCAAAGGCAAAGGCAGGGAAGGGAAGGGAGAGAAATAGGAAATGGATTTTTAATCATGGGCATTTAAATGAAGAAAAATATTCCATCATCTAACATTCTTAAATTCAGTATTAAACTTGTGATATGCTATACAGTTTATTTGGATTTAAAAATATAAATAAATATAAATACATTAATATTTGATGCAGCAAAATGATTTTCTGATGTTAGACTTCATCAGCGTTGTGTAGTATCATAAAGATTAAGTAGATGGCTTAGCTATAGCTTGTCATTCTTGGAGACTGCAAAACTTCTAATTTGCTGAAGCTGCAAAACCATATACAATTTTGAGGTTTTCATAGCTACCGTAACCAAACATATTAGATATAGCAGAACAGCTGCATTAAAGAATTGCTGGAAGCAAGTAGAAAATGCTATAGTGTCCTTTTCTAAAGAAATTACATCTACATCTGCATTACTTTCCAGTGGGCATATAAAAGTAATGAATTATAACATATTGAGAAATAGCTATCATTATAGATATTCTATTCTGATCATAATTCTTTGCCTTTTAGAATTACTGAAACACATAGCATAGGAACTCTGGTTGTATAAATGCAGGCTGAAATAATACTTTTAACTCTCTCACTTCTGATAAACTCCAATCAAATGAACTTTTCTTGACTGAAGGAAATTAAACTGCATTTTTCCAATGCTCTGAGTATGGTTTATTTTTTTTCCAAATAGAAGGGAAATTATTGGATTAAATACTAGTTATTATCTCCCAAATGCAATACTAAGCCTTTCTGCCAAACAGGTGCAAGAAAATTGGGCTGCTCACACACTGAATTCTCTGTGTTATGTAAATCTTGTGTTTGCAGAAGGTGACAGATATTTTTCAGTGAGCATCTAGTCAAGCAAATAGTAGAAATTTTAAAAATATTTGAGGAACTCGTGGCATGGGAGCCAGCAAAGAAGGAAAAACATTATTGTTTGGTCACAGAGGCAGTATGGTCGAAATAAGAGAAAGAAATGTTTAGTAGAAGGAACTAGTATGGTCTTATGCTTGTGGAGTTTAGAAGAAGGAAAGCAGAAAGAGATGAAGCAGCCATGAGTTAATGCCATAGATTTTCAGTAAATTTGGGGCATGGGGAATAAGTAAGGAGAGGTCAGTAGGTGAGAAGGAGTACTTAGGGACCTACCTACATAAATCTTTATACAAAAAAAAAAAAAAATTAATTGAATACATACAGTTTAGATGAGAGCATTCCCCTCACCCTCACTACCTGCAATATTCATTTTTTTTATGAATAAAGCAGGGGTATCATAATGCCTTAAAAGAGATTGTTGATTTTCTTGGTGTTTATGGGCAGAAGTACTATAGGAATATTCTTTTTTTTTTTTTCATTTTTCAGTCCAATTTTCTCAGCTTTGGTTTGTCTGATAGATATGGTCAGAATCTGTATCAAAATCCCTAAAGACTTGGTTGCATGAGGAATCTCCAAGCATTTTAGTTTTCATTTTCAGACCATCTTTTTTGAATTTGTGAGTACAACTGAAAAATACATACTTCTCAGCAAAATGTTAACCCTTCAATCAGACCTTGTGTACAGCCAGCAGAATTAGTCCCTGCCTTAAAAGGGGAAAGTATCTTATCTCCTGTTACTTAGTTGAAAGTAAAGCAAGAAAAAAAATCAACTTTAACCATTTTAAACCAGATGATCCTTTTCATCTGGAGCAAGTTTATTCTTAGGGGGACTGCACAACACAGCCCTTAAAGTAATACCTCATTAAAAATTGTGTATTGAATAACTGCATTTTCAAAGGAAACATTTCAACTGATTGCAGAAATACAGCTGTCCTTGCAAACTCAGCATGCAAGGGAGGATCATGCAGATTACGACAGACATAACAATGTGAACCTTTTGGGTCAATTTAAGGAAATGGCAAGAGTCATAGTGTCTGCATGCACACCTATTCAATGAGACCACATAATCATTTCATCCTGATGATATCATTTCTCCAGCACGCTGCAATTTAAGCTGCTTTTTCCTCCGCACATTTTACTCAAGTAGTTATAGCTTTCTTTAGAGAAGTAAAATGATAGCTTTTTTTTTTTCCTCAACAGCCGAAAACAGACTAGTCGAAACAAGATCTAATTTGCTGTGCTGATTGAATATTTTTTCCATCAAAAATACAGGGTAAAGAAATTCTTTTTCTTGAGGAGTCTATGAACTTCCAAGAAAGCTAACACCAACAGCTTATTTTTAAAAAGCTGCATTGTGCATAACTTGAATTAGTCAAGATTCCTCTGCAAGGTTGTTCAGGTATAATTGCAATGGATTGTATAACTTTAGTTGATTTGTTAATTTTCAGTGTGAAAAAAAAGAAAGACTTTTTTTTTTTTGATTTCTTGCATTTACACATACTATTTAATACCAGGGGCCTACCTCGTTGCCCTTGTCACTCCAAACACAGACTCTCTTACAAATTAGAAAACCTGCTAGTATATCCTAACTTCAGAATGCAATGCCATGGAGAGATACATTGGGGCAGTCCAGATGTGTCAGCTTTTCTAGGCTTTAGGCTTTACACCTATTTGGGAAACTCTATTTTATTTATTTTTAATTCTGCAATCGGTTAAAAATAATTTGCTGCAGTAAAAGGATCAGAATGACTTATAGGGATTGGGAAAAACTGAATAACTATCTCAGCTAGCACTACCACCCAAACTCATGAATCTACTGTGAGAAAAGCACAGTCAATTAGTCTTGGTGACACTCTGCACTAATTTTACATTGATTATATACTGGTGCCAGAGCTGTCTTTTGAAGAAACGGTTTAGGTGTTGTACCACATGCAACACTATAAAGAAGCTGGAAAGTTTCTAGCCTGTATAGCAATATACAGCTTGCCATGCACACTCACATGTAAAAAGACGGTTAATCAAGTTGCTGCATTTGAAGTATCTGATCTAGGAAGTGCTAAGAGTTGTCAGCCTTCTTCGAGGGAAGCTTGGCCCTTTCTAGTACAGAATTTTATGACTTCTCATCCCAGGCAGTTCTACAGCTGTGGAAAAGCATAGGGCTAATATACACATTCTATGGCAAATTAGCAAAGTCCGGGTCTGAATGTTATAACTCATGAGGAAAAAAAAAAAAAAGATTAGTGCAGTGATATTTCTTTATGCTTTTTGTATCAAAACAGTTGTGAATGAAAATACTTATCAAACTACTATTTTTGGTGCTGCAAAAGATAATGATGAGGTCACACAAGAAGATCATAATCTCCTCCCTAGATATTTTCATAGAATAATGCATACTAAATGATGGATTTGACTTTGCTACTATCATATTCCTGAGTAACACTCTGGTGAGGAACAGTCTGATGGTTACCACTAAAAAAAACACGATTAATGAATATCCAATCATTTTGGGAACAAAGGCCCTAAATGGCTTTAGTTAAACATATGATTATGTTTAGACACTATAGTCGTAGTTGGACCATGCAATGAATGACAAATTACTTAGAAATCAAGAGGAGGAAATTCTATTTATTTACAGACTCTGGAAAGTAGGCTCCACCTTACTGCTTGGGTTTAAAGGTAATATTCAGGAAGATTTGGAACTGAATTATCTTTTCTGTAGAATGAAGTGAAGGAAAAAAAAAAGACAGAGGGGAACAAACCAGATTAACTCTCTGATGGACTAAATACTATTTTTACTTTTTTTCTAAATGATTTTTGTAATATTTATATAGTTCTTTGCTGAGGGTTTTGCTCTTAAATAACATCTAAAGCCTTTCTGTTTTTGTCTTCTAATTCAAAATATTTTTTCTCTGCTAACTCACTCTAATTAAAAACAGTTATACCCTGAGGGTTATACCTTGATGAAAGTCAAGCTTATTTGTTATACTTGTATTTGAAATTTTTGAGCTGGGAGAATTATTACAAGGATTTGGAATATACTTTCAAAAGAGGAAATATCACTGGATAGCATCTACACACAGAGAGAACAATTTTGTAACCATGTCTTTGCTTACACTGAAGAAGAAAGTCAGCAGGCATTAGTGAGTCCAAATTCTGAAGAATTACACAAAGTAAAATTAGATCAAATGAGATGATTATAGAGGGATGAAATACCTATAATGAACATTCATGAAGTCACATTACAGAAATTTCTTCAGATATCAATATGACTACTGTTTCTCACAATGAAATGATGTAGGTACTGATTTGTGCAGGTATCAAAACACATTATTTTGATACAAGTAATTATTTTGCTTAAGAATTCTGGTTAATCTTGTATTTGAATGTTTACAAGGTAAAAATAGATCCCATTTGCCATGCCCAGAAATGGTGGTTGGATATGGTTCATCAATTCAGACACATTACCCCATGAGAAACTTAAAATTTTATTCTCTATTTTTTTTTTCTGTTTGTTTTTAGCTTGGATGAATAGGCCAAGATAAACCAAATGGCACAGAATTCAATGGAGTTGCATAATTTCAGATACCAAATCTGGTATAATGTTTTTATAAAAAATGAGAGAGAAGAAAATAGCCAATGAACTAACTTTTGTCTTCATTTGCAAACAAGTGGATTGAGATACTTGCTCTAATATTACCAGAAACTTCCTTACCATGGGCAGCAAACTTTATATTTTAATCAAAGAACATTGGTCTCTTGATTATGATTTCGGATAGATCAGCTGCCTTGCAGATTTCTTGTGGTGGTAAGGAAAATTGTTTAAGAGCTATGGTTATTGCTGTTGTGACCTGGATTTAGAGGGAGATGAAATCATGCTGTCTGTGGGAGCATTCTTGCTCAGCACTACTGACTATAGGCCAATGAAATTCTTGTCCACTGCTCTGAAATTATAAGAGTTCAATCAGTAAGTCCAATCACAATCTGCCCATGAAAAGCTGGGGTTTGCTCAGATGCAAATACAGCTCCTACTTTTTCTAAAGAAAGTCATGAATATGTATCTGATAATAGATTAGGAGATCAGCACTTTGCCATTTTCCCCAGTGAAGGGTCTTTCTTGCATGTATTGGTCTTTCTTGCATGTATTTTCTGTAGCTATTTGAAATTAAACATTTAAGTGACACGGTGCTCATTCCTCTTTCACATTTTTTTCTGATTTTCTTTTTTATCTTTTGAGCCTTCAAAGGTATTATAAGAGTTTTGCTTTGACTTCAATGGGTTTAGGAGTTTATTCAAGGTCCTTAAGTTGTTTAAGCGAAGCAGTGCTTAGTGAGACACTGCCTACTTAAATGCTTTACTATGGTGTACAAATTTCAGACCCCAGTTAGGTGTTCAGGCTTTCTAAGTGTTTCTGTGGAAAAGTTAGATACACAGGGAAGTGATCTTGGGAAACTGGATACGCAGAGAGTTGCCTATGTTAGCTGAGATAAGGATCTAGAAGTTTTTTATTTAAACAGAACAAATTCATCAGAAGAGACTGAGAAAGATTTGCTCATCAGTAGCCATAAGATTGACCTATGAGATGATCAGCTGTGACCAGGTGGACAAAGCTGAAATTCCTGCTCCCCTTCAAGATAGAGGGTATCTGAACAGCTCATCAGCTGTGGCTCAGCTTCACACACTCAGATCAGAAGAAACTGAGTTTCTTGCAGGACTACATGGCAGATAGATTGTTGAAGAATACAAAGATGTAAGAATAACAGGCTAAATGTGTCAAGTAGCGAGGCAGACACCCATGTGCTATGTTTCCATCTAAAGCTAAATGTTTCAATCTGTTGAGTATTTAACCTCATCATCAGAAATTCTTTGCAAACTCAGCAGCCACCTTTTGGTGAATTTGTAGATTATGAATGTTTGCTATCTCAGCAAAAAATCATGTAGCTAAGCATTTGATTAGCCAAGTGAATCTTTATGTCCATTACTACCCCCAGTTTGTACTGCTCTCTTATAATCCTGCAGAACTATTTGTTTTAAAACAATACAGTAAGCCAAACATTTATTAGAACTACAATCTGTGATCTTTGCCACAGTATTCTGTAGACAAGTGGTGTTACTGGAACAAATAGCACACTGAGGAATTGTTTCCAGCTTTTTATAACACTTTATAGCTCATTTTTTCCATGCAAATGCCATATATATACTGTCGTCATCCACACATTAAGATTTGGAGGTTTATAGGAAAAAGAGCATCATAAGTGTTGGGTAGAGTCCCAGTTATATGAAAATGGAATAATATTCTATGGGGTGTTATCGCAAGAATTTCCCCACAACTATGCTTGTAGGCTGTATATTTATCTTATTTGCTCAAATAGTACTTGCAAGGCAAAAAGAGATGGCATCATCATTTGTCTTGGAGGTTTTTCATTGTTATATTACAACTCAGAAGGGAAGAAAATAATTTTGATCTAAGGAAAAGCTGAACATAATATAATGCTTTCTTTGAGAATATGGGTAAACCTTTTAAGGCTTGTGGAATTAGACTTAGGAAGTCCACATAGAAATTTGATTTTCTTAGAAATGAGTACACAAGTCACCAAAGTAAACTAAGTTAAAATTTAGGCCTGTTTTTTTTTTTTTTTTTGTTTAAGTAGGAGTTCTACTCGGTCACTAAGGTTTGCTGGATTATTTATACCACATAAAGTTATTAACTCAGCTTTTATTTTCTCTCTATTAACATTTTGTCTGATTTCACTAAGACTTTTTTTCAAAATTTATCCTAGATTAGCGATAGACTATATAGTCCTGCTGAAGACTTTGCTTCTTACATCTCTTTCTCCCTCACAGATACAATGAAGGTAATTAGGTTTTTGAAGATGGATGACTTTTTTGCGCTATTTTATTCTTGATAGCAATACTAGTGTCTAAGATGTTTACCAAATATCTTTTTCATGAATGATTGTTAAGTTAAACTTTTTATTATAATTTCAAGAGGTTCCTTCTCCCCACTGTTTCATACTGTTCCTTTGCTTGATAGAAATTTTCACGCTCTTCATTAACTGCATTAAAATTTTTACTTAACATTTGACTCAACAGTCAGGTCAAGAATGAATGGATGTGAAACGGGAAATTCTTGAAGGGGATCTACCACCAACAGAAACATTTTGTATTCTTCCAGCAGCTGATTTACGTAAGAGATTTCCAACTTCTTACTCTGACCTATCTGTCAGGAGGTTTCCAACTATTATTTGTTTAGTGTTTCAAACTGATAAATTTCACACAAAAATTTAACACCCTCAGATTTAAAGAGTCAAATTTTCTGTGACTGAAACCAGCCAAGGCTAGATTATTAGGATTATCTCTCTGTTTCTTCACATGTATTTCTGGAATAGAAGTACTGGGCTGTGTTAGGATGTTAGGAGAAGTGTAGTCAGTAAATGAAGGAAAATTGTAATTTCTCTCTCCTTGGTGCCAGTGAGTGTGTTTATCCAGCTTAGACAGGAAATTAGGTTGTTTTTCGTTTTCTTTTCTTTCTTCATTAGGATGAATGTGTACTGGCACAATTTGTCCAGAAACGTTATGGAATCTCCGTCATTGGAGGTCTTCAAGATTAGGCTAGACAGAATAACCTAGCATTTATAGTCCACTTTTGTGCAGGATGTTTGACTAAGATGACCTTCAGAGATACTCTTCAAACAACATTTCTGTGATTCAGTCCTGACTCTGCAACCTTAGTCACATGGGTGAACATGTGAATTATTTCTACTAGTGAGACTTATCTAGGGTGGTGATAAATGGGGCCGAGTCCAGATGGAGGCCTGTGGCCAGTGGTGTCCCCCAGGGGTCAGTACTGGGCCCGGTGCTGTTCAATTTGTTCATCAATGACCT
>JAVCKT010036814.1:10672-22143 GCA_032273925.1 Rhynchotus rufescens | reverse complement strand
TTTTTTACCATTTCAGGAAATGTTGCTCCTTTTTTTCTCTCTCCTTTGCTTGTTTTCATTATCCTGCATTGGTCATAATCAACAGTCAGTTGTTGATTCTGAACACTGAAATGATTGTCCTCTGAAGCTCTTATTGATGCAGCATTTTTCCAGTAAGATAAAATAGTAAGAAATGGAGAGTGTCAGTTTTCATTGAGACGTGAATGGGTGACTGTTTATGCTGAAAAAGCCTTCTAATTACTCTGGGATTGTGTGGACTAGAGTAGTTAGGGTTACAGATGTGGTAGCCTTCCTATTTCTACTGATAGCGCTTCAAACACTCATTTGAGTCTTTTGTGTTAATGTGGAACTTCAGACTTGTCAGGTTCATACTTAAACTTTATTGATGGAACTCTAAGCCTGAAGATAGGAGAGTAAGAGTGTGAGCAAGTATGTATAGAAGGATTATTTGGCACATTCGAGAGTTGACTGTGTTCTTTTAATTTCTGAAGGTTTTTAACCTTTTTCTCCCATTATATTGGACCTTGAAGCGTCTTTTCTTTCCTCAAGTACCCTGTCATTCTGATATGACAATAGTCAAACATGACTATTGCAAAATGTCACAGAATCAAATGTATTTCCTCTTCGTTTTTGCTCCAGAAAGGATCTTTGAAGATCATGAAAATTTAGTTGAAAATCTTCTGAACTGGACAAGAGACAGTCAGAACAAACTAATGTTTGTGGAACGAATAGAGAAATATGCACTTTTCAAGAATCCCCAGGTAAGACTTACGTTCTCATTGGCTGGGAGCATATACATTCCTGATGACAGTCTCTGGCTTCTTTAAAAACTTCTATTTCAAAGCCAGTGTTTATGCCAAAGGAATAAAGGCAACTTTACTTTTCAGCACGTTGTGGTTGGTGAAAGGCAAATGCGTTATAGAAAAGCACGAGCTGAAGCAATTTGGTTTTTAATGTGATAGTAATTCATTCTAATAGAGATGAAGGCAAGCAATACTGCTTGTGGTATCTACACCAGTACTTGGTTCTCTTCACATACGCAGATCTAAGGAAGGTTGTTGGTATTTCACCCTCTATTCCTACCTGACTGTCAAGAAGGGAAAACAGCATCAAATGGAATAGCCACTTAGCAGTCAGATAGCAAGTCTGAAGAAGTGTGAGCGTTTCATAATACTTTTTTCTTTTTTTGCCCTGGATACAGTGTACCAGTTAGTTGTTTTGTGGACAGCCAGCACAGTGTAGTTACGCAGATGTTACTTCACAAGTATAGAATAATCGGTACTTCTGGAAAAAGTGTTAGCTTAGTTCAGTGTCTCTTTCAGCAGTTTGACAGATTGTTTCAGTTGGTCTACAAAGTCTTGTTGCATTAATGTCATACTCTTAGCTAGTAGCTGTTTGTTTGTTTAACTGGTGTAAAAAGGTAAACACATGTTTGGCTTCATTTCAGAATACCTAATGAAATGCTGAGCTTTCTCTTTCACTCGTTACAGAACTATCTTCTGGGGAAAAAAGAAACCTCTGAAATGGCAGACAGAAATAAAGAAGTGCTGCTAGAGGTAAGACCAAAGGGTCATTTCTAAGTTTGAAGCTAATCTCTGAAAGATCTGTGAAAACTGAGAATAGAATGTGTTATTTGTGAGTAAATGGCTGTTTTACAGCTAACACATTTCAAATTAGATGATTTATCACTTGATTACTAAATTAATCATGATTTCAACAACTTTACACACAAAAAAGTTTTTTGAATGCTGATTTTTTGATTATACTTAATAGTATACATGTGTTTGTAAGTAGCATATACATGATTTTACTAAATTTTGAATGCAGGTTTTTAGTAAGTGGTTATCTGGGTACTGTGAATAGAAAAATTGCTTAGAGCTGTGACACGCAGAGTTGTAATGCTGCCTAATTCCTCTTATCTTCTTGGATTACTGGTAAATCTCCAGTGCTGCAGATTAGTTTGGAATGTGTTTAGAGCATTTGTTTTTCTTCTGTTAGCTTTTTCTAAATAAAACCATAAGAGAATTTCTAGCATTGGCAATTAGAAGCAGCAAAGTACACATGCAGTGCATCATTGCTACATCTGATGGATATATGATTAGGTTTAGGTTTTGTGTGGACTCAGATTTATAAACCTATATGTGTAAGGTGACCTTGTGCCTGTAAGGCCAGTAAAGCTGTTGGGGATTCTGTTCCTGATAAGTGGTATTTAAGAAATCTTTCGGTAGTTAGCATTTTTGTAGTTGTTCTTGCTCTGGGAAAATGATAAGATTCCCTATGGAGTTAGGTTTGAATTACTTTCTAGCTTCTACAGTTAATACTTAAATTTTACTACTGCAAGGGGAAAGAGCTTTCCTTGTTCCATTTGCATTCCTTAGGTAAAGAATGTTGAGCTAAAGAATTCTCAATTCACATTTAAAAAACAGAAAAGTAATTGCGTGCCATATGTCCTATGTTTTTCTATCTTTCCCAAACCATTGTAATTATTTGCAGGAATGTTTCTGTGGAAGTTCTGTAACAGTGCCGGAAATTGAGGGAGTTTTGTGGCTGAAAGAAGATGGTAAAAAATCATGGAAGAAACGTTACTTTCTTCTCAGAGCTTCTGGAATCTACTATGTCCCTAAAGGGAAAGCAAAGGTATACTGTTTTAAAGCAGTTTCCCTGAAAAAAAAATGGTCATCTAATCTCAGCTTGCTGTCAGGCAATAATCAGCTTCTACAGCATGGGGAAAAATGTTTATTGCTAGTAAAACAGTAAGTGTGCAAGAGTGAGCCTTGAATTTTGACTTAGCTATACTCATGCATAGTCATTAAAAGTACCATTTTATCATGCAAGTGTGCTTATATATTAACGCTTGGTTTGAAGTGTGTCTCTTTTCTCAGGTAAAATTCACATGAAGGACCTATATGCAATGCAAATGCCAATTAAAAATATCCAAAAAACTCCATAATCAGTCCTGCAAATTTTACTGATTTTAACTCATATAAATGTGTTTCTTTCCAGACAGATTTGTCCTACATTTTCTGAAAATGGCATATAGCATACCATTTCTTCAGTATCACTTGTTACTTTCCTGTTTGTCTCTGTAATGAAAGAAAATAGAAATAGGCTAAAAATGTATTATAGCTTCAAAGTTGGGAGATGGTTGTGAATGAGTCTTCAAGGCTTCAAGTGGTCCATAACACAGGAGTCCACTTCCCGGACAGCTGGCAAAAGAGGGAATTACCCCTGTGCTGAATTAGTGCATCAACTCACTTTACAGCTGAATGGCTCTCACATGTTATCTCTGCAGTCTTTCACTTTGTTAGAACAGTCTATATGCAAGATACCCTGTTAAAGTTCTGTGCCTAGCCCTATATACTTTTTCTGGATAGCAGCGATGAATAAACATAGCAGCCTGGATAAAATGTGAAATAGTAAAATGCAAATAAAACACAAAAAACTAAACTAAATTCAAAAAAGTTATCCTGACTCAAAATAAGCATCTGGTATAAGGATTATATGCATATCTGTCTCCTCTGTTGTATCAGTAGTCTTAGTGTCAGACTGATACTGATAATAGTCCTTATTTTAGCTTTTGATCTTAATATTAGACTGATTTTTGGGAAAGCATGGTTTTCTTAAATACTTTATAGCTAATTATTTTGTATTTAATAGGTATCACGGGATCTCGTGTGCTTTCTACAGCTTGATCATGTCAACGTTTACTATGGGCAGGACTATCGGAACAAGTACAAAGCACCTACAGACTACTGCTTAGTATTGAAGGTAACTCGTTGATTGTTTTAAAAATTCTCATACTAGGGAGAGCATTAGAAGAGAGTCAAACACTTCTCAAATATGCTTAGTGCCTTGCACTTGCTAATCATGAGCTAGATAGAACACATACTAATGTTGGGAAAGATTATAATGTAGGAAACTTTTTTTTTGTTTCAGTAATGTAGCAGTTGGAAAACTGTGCTGTCAGCTTGCAGGGTGAATCTATAAATTATTTTAGTTTGGCACATGAGAAGTATAAATTACCATAAGTTACAGTGACAAGGAAAAAGATATGCTTAGTTGTGCGTTACATGGAGCTGATGTAACAACCTTACTTGATAGAAGAATCCATGAAACATGGTGAAAATTCCACGAGAGGATTAGTGCAGGGGTTTTACAGTTTTTTCCCCCATCTATCTGGCAGATGGACTCCTGTTAGCTGATCCATGTGCAGGAAAAAAGCAGGCCTGCTTGCATTTTTACTCCCTGGCTATGCGCCATCTCCTTTGGGACCCCAGGAATCCCTGTTTATTTTCCTCTGGCAGCTGGATGTAGGTTGAATGCAGAAGTATTCTCTTTTATTTGTTCTGACCAAACAGTTGCTTTCTGTTTCACTTCCACTAGTTCTTGAATAAGAAGAACCAGTGAACAGTTTTTCCCTGTTCCCATGCCACTCATTACTTGTGATGTTCATTACATTGCCCTGAATTGTCCTCCTTCCATACCGAGAAATGACATGAAAAATATATGTTTCTTATTTGGCTCCTGAAATGATAAGTGCCATGTTTTATCCTTCTTATATAAAGAAGCAGCAAGTCGTCTAGATTTTATTCCTGTTGCAATAGAACAGGGACTCTGAAGGCTTTAGAAGCTGAAAATAAGAGGAATTGTTCTTGACAATGTGTAATCTGTTGAGCATCTCACTCATGCCATGAAAAAGCGTGGAAGACTAGTGTGTTTGTTTTCCTCCGGTGTGTTTTGGTATGAGAGGAACGTGAAATATTAGCTTTGGGAGTCATGCGGTAGCTCAGTCTAAATAGTGGTAGCAGGGGATAACCTTTTGGCAGGCTCTTGCTTGTGCTCAGAATGCGTTTTTATGAGGTGAGAATGCTTAGTAAAAACCTTTCTTAAGAGCCTAAGGGGCTCACAACAGCCACAATACTAAAATACGAGATTAACCAATTACTAATATTTCAAACCTGAAATGAGTGCTCACTGGAGTGATCATCAATCTATAGGTAAAGCAGATCCCTCCACCTCCTGAAGTACTCACATACACTTCTAAAGTTGCCTCAAAACTTTCAGGAGCTTTTGGCAGTTAAGCTTTTCTTTCTAGACCTATTGAGATAAGTGTCTTTCTCTGTGTTCCTAGTTATAAAACTGATGAGGATTAACTTTTTTTTTCTGCAGCATCCTCAGATCCAGAAGAAATCCCAGTATATCAAGTATCTTTGCTGTGATGATGTGAGAACTCTACACCAGTGGATCAACGGCATCCGCATTGCTAAGGTAACATTTTGTAGCAAGTCTTCACTGTTGTCCTTGTGCTTGGGTGTCACTGCTTGGCTGTGTTTGCCTTACTGATCCAAAGGTTCATCAGGAATGGGAGGGGAGAAGAGAACATGCTTTGTATCTGCATCCATAGCTAGCTGCAGTGGTATGTCAGTATTATCCCTTTAAAACCATTTACAGTTATTTGGCAAATCATGTAATGCTAAATCTAAATTTCCCTATGTTTAACTAGAACCATGCAATCTTCTGCTTTGTTCCCTAGCAAAATTATGGGCATTAGTTGTTAGGATAATTCAGTAAGTGGGCCCTTTCCTCCTCCTTCTGTAGCCCTTCTGCTTTGTTGTATGACAAAGTCGGTATCGATATCACCACTAAATTTTGGCTAGTTCTCTAACAGATTTTAAAATGAGGCTTATGAAAAAAATCCTCACGCTTTGGGGTGCATGGAATTGTTTTTTGAGATCAGCAGTTTTTCTTACTTCACTCAATGTCCCACTTCTTGCATTATTCTAGGTAGTTCAACTACTTTTCTCTTAGCATAAATAGGTTGTTTTTCTTTCTTTCAGCAGTTCAGTAATAAAAAGGCAAAGAGTTAGGAGGAAGGAGTTACCACTGCTGTTAAATAAAACAATGAAATTTGCACAGAATTAATGTAGCCTGAGCAACTTGGCAGAGATGCTGCTCTTTATCTGTGGGAAAAGACTTGGAACAGAGAAGCCTGAGGTGGAGATCAACAATCTGCAAAGGTTACACAGCCTAGACAGCTGCTAAATGTCTTTGTCATTTTGCTTAGTATGGGAAGCAGCTGTACATGAACTACCAGGAAGCACTGAAGAGGACGGAATCGGCGTATGACTGGACTTCCTTGTCTAGCTCCAGTATCAAGTCAGGCTCCAGCTCATCTAGTTTGCCAGGTAATTATGTAATCTGTCTCAGAGTAGACTTAATTATCTATTTTTATTTATTTTTTTAATCCTCAGCTGTCTGGAGACCCAAGGAGAGGCTGTTGAAGGAAATGGGCTATTTCTCTGTAGTCTTTTCAGGCAGTTGAATCTAAAGAGCTAATTTATTTTATTATATGCAGTAGCGTATTTTCAGAACATACTGTAATTTCACATTCCAGAATATTTTTCTGATATTGAGGAAAGGAAGCCTGCTTTCAAATACTGGATGCTTCTATTTTCACTGATTTGAAAAAGAAAAAACAAGTTAATGTCTATTATTGAGTTATGCATGAAGAGTTCTGTGTGTAGTTCTAAAACTGCTTTTATGGGCTGAAATGTTTGAGATTAGTAAACTGAAAACAGTCCCTGTCCAGAGGTGAAGACCCTTCAGAAACAAGCTGAAAACACTAGCTCCTTTTCCAGGCTTCGTATGCCTGCAGGAATCTGCTCCTGTTTACCCCTCAGCGGGAGCGGAGCCTGTTCTTTTGTAGCAAATATTTTAAAATCTGATGGATGGTTTGCAGTCTCACTTCACTGTTTGGAGGTAACTGACACTGTGCAAAGTTTTTTTGAGCCCATAGGGTAGTTTCATTGTTGAAAAGAGGTTATTATTGCAAGTGTTTGGTCTGTCACAGATAGTACCACCGATCAAGAAGAATATTACTAGGTTTGTAAAGCAGCGGATGAAAATGAGCTAAACAAATTCAGGCTAATCAGGAGGGCACCACACTTGCTCAGTTGTGTGGAGCAGCTTTCCAAGGACAGTGGTAAATTCTTTATTACTGACACTTTTTCCATCCAAGTTGGATGTTTTTTTTTTTTTCTGAGCAGACGTCTCTTGTTCTGGAGTGCTGAGTCCTAGCCCAACAGTTAGGCATGTTTTGCTAGAGCTTCAGTCCAGCATTTGCCTAGTTCCCCCCTTTCCCTGGGGCAGCTTCAGACTCTGCAGGAAGCAGGTGCCAAGCTGGATAAATTGGGCTGGCAGAGGCGGCCTTCTCAAGGTGTCCTGTAGCCCCAGGGCGTCCTCTGCATTCACAGGCTGTAGGACACATGTGATTCCTTTTTCTTTCCTGGGGAGAGGAACATTTTCTACCACTGCTACCTACTGCATATCTACTACTGATATCTACTGCATAAGCTAGTAGATAAGCATAGGTATCTACTGCATAAGCCAAGACTTATACAGTATATGATGGGAACAGTGTTTTAGTGGGATTACATCTTGAACAAGCATGATATTAATCTTTCACCCTGTGATCAATAAATATCACTCAGAGTTGCATTAGAAGCACTCTCACTTTACTGGACATTCAGAAACATATGCTGATCCTTTAAAAACTTTTTATTGTTTTAAACAGAATCTCAATCAAATCATTCTAATCAGTCTGACAGTGGAGTTTCTGACACGCAGCCAACTGGACATGTCCGTTCCCAAAGCATTGTGAGCTCCATGTTCTCCGAGGCCTGGAAGCGAGGCACTCAACTGGAAGAATCTAGCAAGGTAACAAGAAGACTTTAGTTTGAGAACCAACCACTCAACAAAATGCACAAGACAGAGTGACACCTCTTCCACCTCTGTCTTTAGTGTGATTTCTTCTTTTATTTTAAATTCTACATTATTGACATATACATATACATAAAATTGTTTTTTAAGCAATCACATTTTCAGGGAAATACAGTCCTGCAACCTTCTGTTCTTGTTTTCATTTGTGTGTACACTGAAGTTCCTTGTTCTTTGAAGGCATAAGACTGTCTTTCCCACAGAATCCTATTCATTAGTGTTGAATAAAGACCAAATAAAAATCAGTTGTTCATCAGTTGAATGGAATTCTTTCCGCAAGATCTTTCTTTAATTAACTAGCCACATCTTTCCATTGCAAAGATGTGATTAACTGAGGCCTGGAGCCAGGTACATCTATTTAAATTATGGTCGAGTTTTACTCAAACGTTTCCCATGTTCTATGTACACAGAAAGAGTAAACTGATATATTCAAAGCAGAAGTGCCATAGTTGACAGTAATTGTAGATCGAAACAGATTTGGGATACTGTTTCTGGTAGAGAGACGCAAAAGATACTGATTCTTCAGGTCTTGTGGTGCTTTGGATGGTTTTACGTTGTGATACGGATTTTTGAAGTATGAAAATGCAACAGCTGAAGCGTGTTCATCAGCAGGTGGTTTCTGTGCATCATTTCTGCAAGAACTGGACAGACGCAAAAGATAAGGCACTTCAGTCTGTTTTACATGTATCCAATAGAGGTGAAAGTACGTTACTATGCGAACTGAAATGTTATTGTTTCCTAAAGTTTTGATTATAATCTGAAAATCTTGCTGCTACACTAAAACTTAAGTGCTCTGTGAACTTTCAGGGAAAAGTTGAAATCTTAGCAGTATGAATTTTTGTTCTTAACAGCTCCATAGTGCCACTGGCAATTGCTTGTTAAAATAATCCCCCAAAATATCTATGCTATCTTATTAAAGCATTTTAAAACAAAATATTCAGACTGATGCCTGTTGAGGGCCATTTATATTTCAAGATTTCATCAGTCTGAGTTTCTCTCTCAGTATAAATCCAAGAAAAAGTATGTTTCTTTTGCTTGTGCCTTATACAGGTGAGTGGATTGTCTTAAAACTTCCAAAGAAGCCAACTGAAATGAGCCATGTAAAGTTTTAGTTCCAAACACCGTTAGAAAAAAAGAGCAAATTGGCAACAAATTTAACTTCAGCAATATTATATATAGTCTGTGCTTTTTTATCTGTTACAGGGCTGGCCTTAAGGACCTTAAGGCTTAGTAAATCAAACTGGCAGTGGAAAATGATAAACTCTGTGACAGGCAAGGAAACAGCAGTGCAGTCAAAATAGTAATTTATGTGAAAACGTAGTTGTAGTCACTGTGATACTGAGACATGCTGGGATCAGCAGGTTGGTCTTCAGCTTTGTGAATAAAGCTGCACTAAGCAGGTCATGAAGGCAGGATGCTTCAAGCGGCCGAGCTGAGGGAGTCTTTCCAGCATGCCCATCTCCCCCCCTTCTGCAGTGACACCCTTGTCACATCCAGCTCACTAGGGAGATGCCATTGAGGCTGGCCAACTGGCCAGCGTTTTATACTGGTTGGCTAGTGACTAACTGCTCGACCTATTCAAATTGAGTGAGTTCTGCCCACATTTCCCTCATTGACCCAGGTGCCAGTTTTCACCTCAGTTTGTGGAAGTGAATATACTGGGATATACTGAGAGGTGATTTGAGTTGGTACAATGAGATTTCTACCTGTATGTTGTATTTGACCAAAATTGACCATCTGATCCCCAAAAGTGATTGGCACAGGGAGAGATGGCAAACAGTGCAATTGCAAAAACTTGTTTTGTTAGGAAAAATGGCTAAAAATACAGCAGGATGTTATTTTTTAACAATGCTTGCTCTTTCTATAGCGTTTCTGGGGTTTGCAGATAGTCCCACAGATGCATATTGCATATCTCTGTGTTTCAAGTACACCTAAAATTAAAACGCCATGTAAAAGCACAGATAATCTGAGCAGTTCATGCTTTGAAAGAGTAGCAAATTTTCCAAAGAACACATTATCCTCCTGTTCGTGTTCTTGATGTTTGGGCAGTGAGGATCTCATTGTGCCTTGCTTTGGCTCTTAGGTCTGGAACGAATGTTGTTTCAAATAGGATGCTACAAAGGGCATCACAGTAGGCGCTCACCGTGCGTGCCGAGGAATGAGGCATGGATCATTGTCCGTGATTCCCTCTGGTTTCAGGGAGAGCTGCTCTCTTATGCCTTGGTGTCCCTCTGTTTTACGCCGCTTTTATTTCTCCTGTTGCCTTTTGCTGTCCCAGGTGTCAAAAGTGAAGCTCAGCACAGCTAAGGTCAGCACACCCGAGGTGCCTTATTCAGGGCAGAATTAAGGTCAGGGGCTGTTGTTTGAAAATTCATTAACTTGAGTGGTTGGCTCAGTGGTAATTTACAGACTAACACTTGCAAGAGATCAAGATCTCTCTCCCATTTTGTTTTGTGAACGTGTTCGTATAGTTCAAAAGAGCTTTTTTACTCCTTGCTCTATGTACCTAATCTGACAGGTAGAGGCACAACCTGGTGTTTGTTTTAAATCACTGTTTGTTTTTTCTGACTCTTAATATTTTTGGTTTCTTTCTGTGTACAAAAACTCAGCGCACCTGTGTCTAGAACAAAGTGATGTGCAAACAAGCTCATGCGGGGCAAATGGGCATAGATGAGCTAACTTGCAGCAGAATATATACTAATGAAGTGCAGGTGCCCAGGCTGGGTAGTTGCCGCATTAGTATTGCATTTCTAACGCATGTTTCTATTCTGTGCACTCTGAAGTTCACAGCTTGTGGCTTGTGGCAAGGGCACTTTGTATCAGGGGGATATCTTGTACTGGGGGCTGAGTAATGTAATTATCCTTTAATTCTTAACAGAAATGTAAGTTTACAATTTTAGAGAAATACTCTTTAATCTGAACAAAACCCAATGAGTAGACTGAAATGTTGCCTGCTGCTTTCCAATTGCTCTTCCCCTTAGGTGGTGTCCCCCTTCTTTCCTCCTCCTGCTTTGGATAATACTGGGCTGCATGTCTGGCTTTCGTTTCCAAGGCTAACCTTGTTTTGTAGACCTCTCTAAATGTTTCCTTCTGGGGAATTTTGCCTAGGAAATGGCTCTTCTTCCCCTTTTCCTGGTTGCTTTCCCTTGGCAGTGCTGGGTGTCAGAGCTTGTGGTGCGCAGGGGCCTCCGAGCCCGGCTCCCTGCCGGGAGCTGCTCTTCCCGCCCTTCGGGACTGTAGGGCAGCTGCCCTTGGCAGCGCTGAGCGGTGCGAAGCTGGCGGGCACCTGGGAGGCCTCGTGCCCGCCTGCCCCAGCTCACTAACGCTCCCCGCATGCCGTAACCTGCCGCTTACTTTTAACGATGGGCACATTGAGACCTTGACTTCATAATCTCTTTGTCTCCCTCCCTCCCTCCCTCTCTCTCTGTCTCTTGTCTTTCTCCCTCTCTCCGCTTCCACTAAACCCCTTCCCAACAGGCCCGTGCCGAACCCGCAGGGCGGCCCTTGGTGTCCCTGGCACCTCCCGTGTCCCCGCAGCCCAAAGCGGCGGCTCCCTTCGCGGCATCGCAGCCGTCGCCCCCGCTGCCCCCGCCGCCGCCCCCGCCGCCCCCTCCACCGCCCCCGCCACCCCCGCCGCCGCCCCCGCTGCCCAGCCAGGCCGCCCCGTGCTCGGGCTCGCCCGCCGCCATGTTCGT
>JAVCKT010036814.1:0-10039 GCA_032273925.1 Rhynchotus rufescens | reverse complement strand
TGCCCGCCCCGCCGCCGCCGCAGGCGCCCCCGAAGCCCCTCATGGCGGCTCTCCCCAGCCAGCCCTGCAAGGCAGCGTCCCTGGGGGGCTCGCACACCGCTCCCGCTGGGCCCACTCCCTTGCCCCCCGCCATAAAGAAACAGCCAAGTGTCACCTCTCCGCAGGTGCCACCGCTGTCCCCAGCCCCTGCCAGTGTCACTCCCCCGCCCACCTTCCCTAAGCAGCAGAGCTTCTCCGTGAAGCCCCCTGCATCCCCGCAGTCCCCGGTGCCGTCGGTGGTGAAGCAGATAGCCAGCCAGTTCCCGCCGCCTCCCACGCTACCCGCCACCGAGCCCCAGCCTCTCAAGCCACTGCCGCTGAGCGTGGCTCCCCAGTCGCCTCCGGCCGTGAAGGCAAAGCCCAAGTGGCAGCCTATGGCTGTTGCCTCCCCTGACTTCCCCCCTCCTCCTCCTGAGAGCAGTTTAGTGTTTCCTCCTCCACCTCCTTCCCCAGCTACCTCTGCAGGTTCTCCCCCCCCTGACAGATCAGGGTCTCCAGTCAAAAAGACCAGCAAGACATCGAGCCCGGGAGGGAAGAAACCGCCCCCAACACCTCAGCGCAACTCGAGCATCAAGTCCACCAGCTCCACTGAGTACCACGAGTCCAAGAGGCCTTCAGTGGACCGCCTTGTCAGCAAATTTGCACACCCTCCGGAGCCCGTGGGGTCTCCTTCCAAGGAGTCGTTGCCTCCTGCAGCCCCTCCAAAGCCGGGGAAGCTCAACCTTTCTGGGGTGAGCCTGCCGATAGTCCTTCCGCACGGAGGCGTCCCGGCCAAGGCTCCCGTCCTGCCTGTGGTCGGGAGGGAACCCGTGGTCGAATTCCCTTCGCCACCATCGGATTCGGACTTTCCACCGCCACCGCCTGAAATAGATCTTCCTCCCCCACCGGTTGAGATCCCATCAGTATTTTCAGGCAGCACCTCCCCAAAAGTGGCAGTGGTCAATCCTCAGCCTCAGGCATGGTCAAAACCGCCGGTGAAGAAAGCTCCACCGCCCACGCGTCCCAAGCGGAACGACAGCACGCGGCTGACGCAGGCGGACGCGGCGGAGCCGCCTGGGCCAGCCAGCCCGCAAGTGCCCACTTCGCCCAAGTCCAGCCTTAGCGTGCAGCCGGGCTTCCTGGCAGACCTCAACCGGACGCTGCAGCGCAAGTCCATCACCCGGCACGGCTCCCTGTCCTCGGCGCGCGCCTCCCGAGCGGAGCCCACGGCCACCATGGACGACATGGCCTTGCCGCCGCCGCCGCCCGAGCTGCTGGCCGACCAGCAGAAGCCGAGCGGCTTCGGGGGCAGTCACATATCCGGCTATGCAACGTTGCGGAGGGGGCCGCCCCCCGCGCCCCCCAAGAGGGATCAAAACACCAAGCTGTCGCGGGACTGGTAGGCGCTGCCCAGGGCCGGTGCTCCGGGGACTCGCGAGCTGCTCCGCCGCCACCGGCCGCCGCGACAGCACTGCCCCGGCAGCGCCTCCGCCACCAGAGGTGACCCCCTGGCCCAGCTGAGGCCAGCTGGCAACACCTTCCCCTCCCGTGGCCAGGCCAAGAGGCTGGGGGCCCTGCGGGGGTGGCGTTTTGTTGGGGAGGGGGTAGAGAAGCTTCAACTTAATCCTTTCAATTTCTTTTACCCTTCATATGGATTGGACCAAAAAAAATCCTTTTTTTCTTATTTTTTTCTGCATTTGAGGGGGGGAGATATTTTTTTGTAGTGTCTGTCCATGTGAGACATGTTCGTGCATGTATTATAAATGTAGGTATATAATATATTGTGATATATTTCGTCGCAATTATAGAAGATAACCAGAATGTTTTTGTAGAGCCGTATTTATTGTTTCAGTCACTACATTATCAGGAATTGGACTCTGTAACCAGTCAAATCTTAACCTTAAGATGAAGATGTAGGGGGCACTTTAAAGAAAAGAGGAAAAAACAAACCACAAACCTCCTTAGGCCGTTTGTGACGGGTAAATGATGCAGCGCTAAGGCGCTCTGCTGGAAACTGTGCATTGGTCAGTGATTGATTGATTGAAAAATACACATGCAACATACCAAAACATTCTGGTCGCAATACTACTGAAAATGACGGAGTAAGAGAATAGATTATTTGTAATGGGCTGGAGTGAAATATATTTATACTATAAAGAGCCTCCCCCTCCCTCCTAGATAGTTTTAAAATACACACTGTGGCAAATCAATTCTAAGTTCTTTGTCCGGGCAGTAAATAGGATAAATATATATTATTCCAATCCATTATGCATTCTAACTTTGTACCAGGCTTGATCATTTGTTTTCATGGCTCGAGTGTTCGCGTTAACCCCTTTTGAGAGCTGCCAGGACTCCTGCAGCGAGCGCTGCCCCACCAGGCCGCCCCACGGCGAAACACGGCTTGTTGCTCCGCACGTCCCGCGGAACAGGTAGGTTTCTGCAGAGCGCCCTGCCTGCTCACACAGGCATTCACCCTGGTGAGATGTGGTACCTTTACAAAAGCAAGTGTTGGGAAAACGGTTCCAGAAAGCATTGTTTGTAATTCACCAGAAATTGGCAGGAAAATTTCCTGTTTCGAAGGAGAGAAGGAAACGGTAATTTCAGCCTGAATATAGCTGGAATCCAGTTTACTTTGACCTGTCGGAGACTGTGATTGATGCGTAAGAAGTTGCACTTCTGCCAGTCAAGGGAGAAGACTGGGGGAAAAGCTGTGGCAGTAACATTTGCTAATAATTTAATTTAACAGGCCCGTTAGCAGGAAACAGAAAATAATATTTGGTTTGTTTGTTTATTTGCCACCGATTTTCAATCAATGGCCAGATCGGAATACTAGAGATCTTTTTCTTGTACTTGAGTAGTTTGTACAGTCTTACCCACGTATTGGACGTCGTGTAAAGCTAGTGTAGTTAGCATAAGTGATCTTGCGTGTCATGCATGTTCAGTGCAGGGTAGTGGTACACAGTCTGTGTGAAGCAACTACAATACTTGAGCTGTACCTACCCCATCCTCGGTTGTTACAACGTCCCTGATGGTGATTGCAGGAATCCTGTCCAGGCACGCATGGCAAATGATTTTACTTTTCGTTTCCCATTTCCCCAAAAGCAAATTGTAAATGCTTTCCCTCCCCAAAGAAAGAAACAGAGGAATAGCTTAACTTGACAGTATCTTCATATGTATAAAATAGATGGAAATTATTCTCTCATTAGAGCAAAATAGATGTAATTCAAACCGATAGATTTAAGGAATATTGTGACAGTGTCCCCCATTCCTTTTTTTTAATATAAAATGTTTTTTAAAATCCAAAATAATAAAGTAAATGTCTTTGTGAATAATTTATGAAAAGGAAAAAAATTTTTGCCGATTAAAGAGGAAAAGATGACACATCTATAATTATATAGTTTTAAATAAGTGCATCATGAAAAAAGGAAAAAAAATGGTGCTGTCTCTGTTGACCTGTTTCATATGTTTTTTTAAATCTATTTCAGCGCCTCTGGAAATTGTTCTAATATATCAGACTAGTTTTTTTGAGCAATAAGAATATACCATTGTGTGCATTTTTAAAGCACTGCTGTGGAAAGGCACTTTTTTGTATCTTTCAAATTGTTCACAAAGTTTCGTTTCTACTATTTTTGTGCTTAAAAAGTGTCCTTAATAGCATTTGCATTGTTGATTTTAAGTACGCTCGGCGTAGCTGGCCGGGTCGCAGCCAGAGGGCCCAGCTACACGGCAGTTGCTGGGTGCTGCTGTTTCCCTCGCTGCTCCTCCTGCTGCTCTGCAGCGTGCGGAGCTGCCGGGCGCGGAGCGGAGCCGCGAGCGCCGCCCGCTGCAGCCCCCGCCACGGCTCCCCGCTCCGTGTCGGCCCCGGCCGCCTTCTCGTGTCCGTCCCGCGCGCGTTTCTCTGGGATCTGCTCTAGGCAGAGGAATGTTTTGAGTGCAATTTCTCCAGAGGCATTTGAGCTTTGTTCTCATTTTCCTGTGCCCAAATTTGTTTACCCCATATCTCCCGCTAGGCGATGAACTCACGCCTACTGCTGCAGGCCGCTGAGCAGCTGTTGGGGAGTCAGAGGTGGAAGGCCAGGCTTGCAGCAAAAGGAATGACTGTGGGCTAAGGTGGCAGCCCAAATTCCTTATGTTACAGCTTGCACAATAATGCAAAAACACAGTGCATGGCTGCAGCTCTCAGCTGAACACTCGTATTGGCTGCAGAGTAGTTCAGGCAACCTGGTGGCCTTTTCAGCTTATGAGATCCCCCCCCACCCCCTCATTGTAACTTGCTTTCTCTGGTGTATTTACTGCTTTTGTGAGCAGTAAATATTTATGCCTTATTTGCAAGTTAGTTGCTTTTTTCACCCTTGAACGCTGGTCTAAAAATTGGATGACTGTATCTATTAAAATCATAAAAGCAAGGTGCCAGTTCTCAGATGCATGGTGAGAAGGTGCTGCCGCAAACACGTTGTGTCCCCCCCACCCATAAAAAAGGGCCTTGGAAGAGGAACATTCCTGTTCCCAGCTGTGCAGTGGCTGAAGCCAAAGAGCTCCTCTCCCCAGCTTGAGGTGCCAGTTCCTGCAGGGCCACGATCGATGAGCGAGTGAGGAGGCATCAAGCGCAGAAAGCAGAGGTACCTGAGTCACTTAGATTCCAGGATAGACTGGAATGGGAGCAAAGTTTTTTTCAAGCGCATTTTTAATATTTGCTGTTCTGGACTCATATGTTAAGAGAGTTTCATATTTCTTCTTTTTGTGTCCTTAGGCAACCAGATAGCACAAATTAGCTCAGAGATAAAGGTAAAAGTATTGCCCAGTTTTGCTCTGGGTTAAAATTGCTTTTTCCACGGTCAGAGGAACCAAATGTGCCATTTCAGCAGCGGAAAGCGAGAGAGAATTTTTTTCTGCTTATTACAAAAAACTGGACACTAAAATGTTTTACTTCTTCAGTGGTGCTATTGCAGGTAAAATTGTTTCTTATACATAGTATGATGGTAAGTTTCTAGGTGACTACTATCTCAAATACCAAGTCATGTTAAAACAATCATGTTGCCTTGTTTAACTAGGGCTCGGGAACATTTGTTGTGTTAGAGAATCAGATTTACCCACTGAAAGGTTTACTTGAACAAATTCTTCTCAGCTCGGAGCTGTATTTGATCTCTCTCCCACAGAATTTCCAAAGCTTGCTCTCTTCCTGCTTGCTAGTATTTACTTTTAAGTAGCAGCAGAGGTTTGTAAGGACATGTTCTGTTTGGTACACCTGTGTGCGACTCCCAGCAGGTCAGCATCTGTGCGCTCCTGTGCTGCATCTGTGACCAAACACAAAAGCAACATGAGCTCCTGACCCAAAGCAGGGAGGCTGCGCAGGTGGAGGGCATGTGCGTGGTCCATCCGTGAGGCAACGGTTCCCCACGGCCTGGGGCAGCCTCTGGCGATTGCTGTTGAGCTTCACATTCCCTTGCTCACCTCAGACTCAAACGAGGGAGGATTTAACAGTGGGGGGATAGTTTGTCTTAGATGTTTCTGTAATGTGCGGGAGAGGGAGGGCAGTTAAGTTTTTATTTGGGAGATGTAGGTTTGTCGTAAATGGAATCCTTTGGCTTTCAGATTTTTCTTTTTTCCTTCAACTGAAAAAAAAAAAAAAAGCCCACAAAGAACGATGAAACCAGCATTACAGCCCAGGGTAAGCACTAATATGAGTTAATGAGTCATAGGCTTCTTCTAGAGTTTTGAAATGTTTAAGACACTAAATTGCAAATAAGGTGACAACACAAGCTTATCCTTCAGAATGTAAAGTAATTGCCACTAATACGGGAAGAGCAGTGATTTGTGCTGGATGCTCCTTGGTGCTGTGAGGCACTGAACGGGGGGGGGGGGGTCGGTGAACCCTGTTCACCAGAATTGGGTGGCTTTGAGGGGCCGTGGAAGTTGGGCAGGAGCGGGACAGTGCCCCGCGCTGGGGTTGGCAGGGAAGGAGGGAGAAGGGCCTTGAGTAACCGCCTCCCTGGAGGGTTACAGGCACCGTGTCCTTGAGGAGATTTAGGAATCGAAACAACTACTCCCTACTGGGGAAAAGTTCTTTCTTCCCATCGTTGTAGCTCTGGGAATTTCACTGCTGGCTGTGGGAGCTGGTGTGCGGCCGCAGCTGTGGTGCTGCTGCTGGGCAGGAGCTGCTGGGCATCTGCCCTGGCTGAGCATCCCCACAGCTCTGCACACCAGCTGGCAAGGGTAGAGGCCAAAGCACTGCCAGGCTGGTACTTTAAGAAGGAAACTAAGTACTTCATCACAAGCAGTAATTGTGAACCTTAGGTCTCCTTCTAGCAGCTGTCTGCCGTGGACCAGAAATGAAACTGGAGCAAGCAGTTCGTTTTATGGCTTACACTGTTAGCAGCCACTGGTGATGTCCTGTATAATACTGGGGATGCAAATGTAAGAAAAAAAATGTCATTGCAATGATGATTTGTTTGTGCAACAAACTTGTGCTGAGTGCTGTAAATACATTCATGTTTACTGCTTTAAAAAGAAAATTGCACATTATCTTTCAGTGGGATTGCCCCCCCCTCTTCTTCCCTTTCCAAAAAGAAAATCAAAGCTCTTTTAGACTGACAGCTTCAGGTTGGGGGGGGAGCTTTGCCATGTTATAAATATATATAAATATATGTATAAATATACTTTTTTAAGCATGGGAGAGGACAAGAGAATACTACATTATAAAGTACCCAATATAGATCATTATACAATGGAATATGCACAATTCAATAAAGATGTAGTTGAATTTAATAGTTTGTTTTAATGATCTCTTTCCCTTTTCCTTTTTCATAAACACAGAACGCAGCGTATTCTCAAGGCATCTGTGGTTTCCACTTCAGGGACTAAATACTTGACGGCCTAAAGCAGAGATCACTGTTTATCTGCTCACTCTCAGTAAAATTGCTTTTCATTGTTCCTTTACACAGTTTTTCCAGAGGGTCAGAGCTGGCCCCACCGGTAACACAGGGTAGAGCGATTAGCGGTCTGAGAAGGAGCCCGTGAAGCCTTTTCCAGCCACTGCCTCAGGCTCGCAGGGCCCAGGCCTGTGTTGTGCAGCTCTGCTCATGCAAGGACAGCGCGTGTAGGGTAAGTGCTTGTGCAGCCCCCTCTCTAGGGTGTCCTGTAAGGAAGTGGGTGCTGCCCCCAGCCCCGGGACTGCTCAGAGGCTTGCAGTGCATCTGAGACTGTCAACTAAAGCTCAGCTTTGACAAGTGGAAGTTTAAGGCCAGGAGCGCAGGAAGGCAGCTGCCTGGCGCTGCTGCCCTTAGAGGCAGCTCCGCCTGCCCCAGAGTGTGTAAAGTCTCTGCCTCAAGCCTGAATGCGCAGGGCGGCCCTGGGGCTGCTGTTCAGGGAGCAGAGAGCAGCCCACGAGCGCAGCCGTCCCCCTGCCCAGGTGACGGGAGAACAGGAGCGCAGAGGGAGGGTCCTGGCCTGGGGCAGGCAGGGAGGGACTGCAGGCCCAGAGCAGGGCAGCTGGGCCTGAACAGGATGCTGCTTGGGCACGCAGAGGGAGAGCGGCCCTTGCACAGGCTTGGGGGACTCCTTGCCCAAAGGTGGCCCCCTCAGAACCATAGGTACAAGGTAGGTGCCCCGTGCTGAGAGAAGAGCCGTGTCCCCCTGTGCCGAGCACAGGGACTGTGCACAAGGCGGAGCAGAGCTGCCCCCTGTGCCACCTGGATGCCGGCAAGCCAGGCTGTGCCGAGGGCAGCGCCGAGTGCCATGGGCGCAGCACCCGCCCCGGGCCTCGCTGTGCGCAAAAGGCAGTAGGTAAGGAGGGAGGTAAGTGACCCACACAACACCTGCCCTGTGCTTTGTTCTTTTTATTTAGGGCTCGTAACAAGAGGGTTTAGTACACAGCAACAGTTAATTCCAAGTACAATTAAAAAAATTTAAAAATTGGGTTTTGCACTCACTGGAAGGTGGTTCAAATGGCACACACACTAAAACGTTACTGGCAGCACACAGCTCCCCAGAGTCCTGCAGGCTTCATCATGAGTGGTCACAGTGGGCTCTGCGCACAGCCACTGCACCAGCAGTGCCAGAATCCAGAGCACACGAGTGCTTCTCTTCTGGCCGGAACCAAAGGTGTGGGGGGGAGGGTTCTGCTGTCAAAAAAAAGTGCATGGACAAAATCCATGTTAGACACTGACATTTCCAGAGAATTCATAGAAACTACTTGTCCATGCAAGTTGCAAAAGACACTTTTTCAAATGTGAAAAGAAGCACTTATTCTTTACAAAAAAAAAAAAAAAAAAACCCAACATGGAGACATGTCAGCAGTTTAGCAAGGTGCTGTAATGGAAATGACTTTGTACACAGCTCTTCTTTATTAGTCGAGTGGCAAGATGTTCTGAGGTTTTAAGAGAAACAGGAACAAATGCACTGCACACACTTCAGCAGTCACCCTGGACGTGGTGTTCACAGCTTGCCAGGTTTACCTCTGGACAACAGACTGCTGCTGGCTTTACCCTTTCCTAGCATGTGCCCAGTAATAAGCAGAAATGCTAATAGAGAGTACCAAAGAGCCCCTTCCTGCAGGAAGCTGCTCAAAACACGGACTGTTTCTGAACAAAAGCAGCAGAACACGCTGGTGAATGCATTTCTCTTTGCACCAGCAGCTGGCAAACATTTGCCACATGGGGCTATCAGGAGGAACACATGCTCATGGGCCCTCTGTTCTTGCAGTTCCAAAGTCAAACATGCATCAGTAGGACTGTAACTACACACTGACTTCAGCTACAGCAGACTGTTCTGCTCCCACTATGGCCTTCTCGAAGCATTTCTTCACCCACCACATGCAGCTGCACCTCGTGCTGAGTGATGGTGGTGAGTGGGGCAAGGGAAGATGCTCCTTGTAAGCACAGTGAACTCTAGAACAAGCTGCTGCCCATCAGCTGAATGCCATCAGATACCTGCGAGTTCCAAATGCTGCCTTAGACTTCTAAGACCAAATAACAGGGCTTAAGTAAAATGTGTTTGCCTTTGTGACTGCAGCAGCTCCAGCACCTGCTCTCTGCACAGGAACTAAAGCTGTCCCCTGGCTTTTGCATAACTTTTCTACAATGCTGCAGCGTTCCAAAGGCTGGAAAGGAGCAATGGCAGCTCTATGCTCTTAGCCACAGCATCCTCTAGCTGCTCGGTCAAATACAAACGCCTTCCTCCCTCACAAGAAATCATACACGGAAGAAGAAAAAAAAAAAATCCCTCTGAGAGGCAATGTCCTGTAAAAGCTCCAGGGCAGCTGTGGCTGTGGGCAGAGGCGCTGATGGTGTGTCCCACCTGATGGACAGGCCAGAGGAAGGGGCAGCGGCCCGTGCCCATAGCGCCCTGGCCAGGGCGCCGCACAGCACGTGAAGCTGCCAGCTCTCGTCCGGAGGCAGCGGCCACAGGCTGCTCGAGGCGCTCGGGTGCCTCAGCAAGGGCGAGCTGGGGGGGGGGGGGGGGGGAGGAGGGGGTGCAGCATGCACCTGCACCCAGGGAGGGACCTGCTGCAAAAATACAGGGGACAACTGTGGAAAAAAGAAAGGACAAGACAGCTACCACCTCAGTCTCTTCCAGTAATGTGAAGCAGCCCCTGCACCAACCTCTCTGCTGCCTGGGCCCTCTGCACAGACACGTGCAGTGCTGGTACCAGCTCTGCCACTGGGCGGCATTGGGAGGACGTTGGCTACAAGAAACGAGGACAGACTCGCAGTGCAGCGCGAGCCCCTGCCTCGTGCCCGCACACACGGGCCCGCACCGCGCTGGAGCGGCTGGGCAGCTCTGGAGCGTCCCAGCCCCTCAGCTCTCACACATGCACAAGAGCCCCAGTGTCAAACACGTCCAGCCGGGACAGCAGCACCCGGGGCAGGGAGAGAGGTTTTTGCAGCCACTTGAAATTATGAGGGCCTCTATGCTACCCCGCAACGTCCCCACTTCTTTTTAAAGTAAAACATGTAAATAAAAAGGAGTACAGAAGGTTAAGGTTGTTTGGGGGGGGGGGGGGGGGGGGTGCAAATTTTTTACC
>JAVCKT010036813.1:0-27114 GCA_032273925.1 Rhynchotus rufescens | reverse complement strand
CAGATTACAGAACCTGGCCTTAAGTTAACAACAAGGTTTCGAAATATTTTTTGGATCCAGCCACAAACTCTGGATTTTGTACTCTGGCCCTGGTGCATAGGCCACTGATGCAAGAAGATTTCAGTCCTTTTGGAGTCCTCTTTTCAATCCTGGCACATGCGGGCCACCTAGCAGCTTTCTGCTCCCAACACTGCATGCAACGCTTGCCACTTCGGGGTTCACAAACCTGCCCATAAACTTGGCTGGCAACATTCAGAGGCCTCCTATGGATCTGAATCCAAAATTATTATCTAGAAATTGCCATATAACAGAGAGGGCTGCCCAATCTCCTTGTGAGTTCCTAAGGAGAGAAAGAGCTCTGAATTATTTCAAATTGAGCTGATACAACGTTGCCGCATTTCAGTTTTTCATCACTCTGTCCTGCCCTGTTCAAGCCTTCCTCAGGTTTCTCTGCTTCTCCCAGATGAGTAATGTTGAACTCTACAGAATGCTTGGAAAGCAGCTCTGGATGGAGAACAAGACCGGCAAAATTATGCGGTGCATGATCCAAATGTCTGAAACGTGGGGGTAGAACAAATAATCCCTTCTCTTACAAAAGTACCAAATTCATTCATCTGTTGAGGACTCATAAAAGGCAGGAGTTGGCTGGCTGCAAGGCAGGTTTTTGGCCCTCTGTGTCTAGAAAGGGGGCAAGGCCTGGTGAAATAAAACAAAAGCTCTGGAGAGATTTCCATGAGGTCACTGCAGAGCTGTCCACACTGGAGCAGGAGGATTTATGAACGTTACCGTTGCCAGTGTGTGCCTGATCACTCCACGTGTAGAACATCCTTAACTCCTTCTGGGAGATGGATGTTGCTACACAGGACAATGAGGCAAGGGCCAGATGGGAATGAAGCGCTTGACACGTCCTCCCGCTCAGAGCATCATTTAGAAGGGCCAGATACTTCAGTGATAGGAGCAGAACAGAATCAAGTCCAATGCCCAAAGCAAAGTCTGCTGCAGTATCTTAAGGCATTGCTGGAGTGAAATTAGACATGCTGAATCAGACTCTTAATGCTGTGTTTCACCGTATTTTAGAGATCTGAGGAAACTTCCTCAGTTCCTCAGTTGAGAAACTTCCTAAGCAACATGTTGACTGTCAAGCGCTATACCTGTTGGTCCTCTGACATTCAAAAGCCAGTGGTGGAGAGAAGCCTGCAGGCAGGTCCCAGCACACCTTCTGCAGGCCTAACGGGCACCAGCCCTCCCGACCTGCACCTGGAGCAGTTCAGTCAGCAGCAGAGGCAGGCTGGGATGCTGGTTGGCCCTCAGGACAAAATCTGGCTCCCATTCCTTTGGACTAGCCCACGGCTCCATCTCCTCCTCCAACATGCTCTACTGCATATGTCATCCAAGGCTTTCTCCAGCCTTGGCTCTTTTACTATGTTCTGTTCAAGAGGCCCTTGAAAGATATTGGCCCGGCGAGGAGCCCGTTGCCAGAAATAAAACAAACCAGCAGATGAAAATCAAGGTGTCAACACAGAGAAGAAAGAATGATCCAAAGAAAACAAAATGGAGCACTGCAACCAAAGCCAAGAGCAATCTAACTTGACCTGGTGGACAAAAACCATGTATGCATGTTTATGTTGTCATGTATACCAAAAAATAGCAAGAGCCAAATACCAAAATCCAAATGTTGCAGAATCTATTTTGCTGCATGGTGTTTTATACTCTTTCAGGGTACATCCATCCCTCCATCATTGGAGATAAGGATGTTTATGGATTACTCAGGCAAAGAAAAAATGCAGCTGCTACCTGCTGTTCATGGCCTGCTTCACCTGCATCCCACAGAGCCAGCTGCCTCTCTACAGCTCCCCTCAGCTCTTTTGTTTCCAGGAAGGTTTATTAACTTGGCCACAGCACTGCTCATTGCACAGACATGCAGATATTGCTCTTGGAGCCAGGCTCCCTCTGGAAGCGGTGGAGCCAGGGGTGCACAGTGCTGTTCCTAGGCTAATAACACTATCAAAATGAGACTGCAGTCTCTGTAAGACACGCGGTTGCCTGGGGCTCAGGTTCCTTTCGAACAGCCTCCTCAATAAGAGGTCTCCTCCATAAGAGACATTAGGCATCTGTCTGCTGTGGCAGTAAATGCCATCTCCATTGACACATTTGGCATCCCCAAGTGGGGTACCCAGAGCAGCTGTGCCACTTGCGCAGTATTTGCCCACACAAGTCCCCTCGGGCACCTTTCATATCAACGGCACAGTCTACCTGCAAATTAGCCCAAGTTCTTTGTCCTTCTGAAGCCAGGAAAGTAAGAACCGTGGTGCATGGAAGCCCTACACGGCCTTATCTCAGCCATCTTTAGGAGGGAGTTTCGTAACTACTAACATGTGTTGAGAAAGCAGTCAAAGTGGCTAATTTGGTCTAGTGAAGGAGTCTCAAGGAGGCATGACCACTGCAGAATCAAAATTCAGGGCACTGATACAGAATAAAGATGACAAGGAAACAGAAGGAACATGCTCATCTATATAAGGAGTTGTTGAAGATCAACATTGCTGAAGGAAAAACAGACTTAGCAGGTCCACTGTCAATCAGCAATAAAGATCATGTCCCAGCCCAGGGAAAGCTCTGAACTTGTAACCCCCAAGCCCAGCTAGTAAGCAAATATTTGCACAAAAAGCACAATAACAATTGTTTAAAGGAAAGATGTAGCAATCTACGAGAAACTTGGAGGAGAGGATGAAATTTGTTCCTCAGCATCTGTGGTTCCCAAGATCTCAGATTTATTGTAACCACTTTGTGACTATGAAAAATGTCATGTTGTCACTACCCTAAGCCCTGCAGTCATACTGTAAAAGCACAATCCATCACTACAGCTAAAGGAAAATACTTTGTAAGATTTAGCACTATGATGTTCCCGACACACATCTCTGCAATCCTCATCCAATCTCCGAGAAGATGGTGACACAAATACTTACCAGCCAGTCTATTACAATACATCAAATAGTCAGACTAAGTATTTTGATCTTGCTCTTTCTCAAGCATCCAAGCCAGAAAATGCACCTACCAAAGACTGTTCTCTCATACTGTTTTTTCCCAAGGTAACAGTCAACCAAGAAAAGCAACAGGCGCTCCAACAAGCTGCTCTTGACACTTCAACTTACAGCAGAACCATTTTGTGTGGCTCGCTGAGCAGTGGCCCCGGGTAGCAAACAGAGCACTACACTGCAAGGAGGAGAGCATCCACACAGAACTTCACAGTCTTGGTACAGTAGGAATTAACTAGTCTACCTCAGTGGACTTGACAGTAAATGCAGGCTGAATATGAGGATAATACTCAATATTTGAAGGTTTATTAGTCTCAATCCAAATGGAAACCTAAAGTTTTTGGTGTCAGCCAAGCTGTCTCTCTCAAGCCTGCTAATGCTGATGGGGCACATTTCTTCTCTGTGAGTGTTACGAATCACTTAGCAGGGTTTCAGGGAGAGACAGCATTACAATTGTGTAATATCACTGCTTTATCATGCATTGCTCAACTTCTCTCCTCCCTCAGCACCACTTTAAAGAGCATCCAGGATTTAATTCTTCAAGCTCTCTTAGTAGTTCTTCTATCCTTCAGCTTCATGAGGAAGCAAATTCATCAGCATCTCATTTTTTTTTATTGGTTGGACAGAGATTTTGTTCCGTAGTGCACTCTCATTTGGACAGATATTGGTCAGCAACAGCTCCTAAATATTAAAATACAGGTATTCCTACCTGGAACAATTACAGAAGCAGTGCCTACCAAGTGACCAAGAACCCTGCAATTCCTCGAAGGACAATATAAATGAATATATATGTATATATGTGCCTATGACTTAAAGCAGATCACAGAATATTTAGATTTAGTCTTTCAGGACAAACGCCACTGTAACAGACTGTGTAAATCTGCTATGGTCCCCTAACTATAACTAGATGTTTCATGTGGTGCCCCAAGACAGAGGAGGTGGAGGCCTCTTGTTTCCATGCTGTATGGGCTCAGTGTGACACAAGGAGAGGTTCTTAGGCAGTAGGTGAAAAATAATAACAAAACTTCCTTTTTTTCACAAATATCAGCTCTTATCTGCATCCTGTATTTAGCTGAGGGGAAAGTTTATCAGCAAAATGAGGACCAAATACAAGCGAACAATGCCTAAGCTCTCTAGTGAAATGCTTTCCTATAAGTTGCATTACATGCATGATAAACTGAATCAGCTTTGAATTCCTGCTCCAATTGGAAACAAGGCAGGGGAGTAATTAAAACAGCATAAAACAGTAGACCATGTCAAGAGTAATCAAAATTTACAAGCCCAGTAGATAAAGATTTTTTTTCCCTCCGGAAGCTCTGAGCAGAGCTCTCAGAGCATCATAGGACAGCAACAAAAACACAAGCATTCCCACCAATTTCACAGAAGACGGCAGCAGAACTACTCAGAATCAGCAAATCTAAGGCACTCTGTCCTGTCTCTGCTGGCAGATGGCCCATTTGCTGTGAAAAAAGCCTCACACAAAGATTTCAGTGTGCAGAGCCCCAGATCGGGATGGTGTGAACGGGTGAAGCACTAGGGACCAAGCCGGGACAGGACCTGGTTGGACTCGGATGTCCTTAGGCCACGTTGCAGCCAGCAGACTGCTTGGACAGACGGGGTCCGTGAGAACCAGGAGCCTCTGTCTTCAGTTAATAGATTTGTTCTTAGACAGGCTTGTACAAACTGTCCCTCCGCTGCCTCCTTTGAGGTGCCGGTGCCAGCCCAGATAAACTGAACTTATTAACAGCGTAAAGGAAGATTTGTTGCCATTATTGCTGGCTTCTATTACACAATTAAGTCTTACCAAAGACTTCAGTGTCATGCTGAGGATATAAGATATCAAATGAAGCCAGTCTAAGGGACAAGATTTTCATAAAACCAGATTTTTTCAGTTTTGAGGTTTTCAATAAGAACAAGTTTTGTTTTGTTGTTCTAATTAAAAATTCCATTTTACTAAGAATTCTTTTTCTTCTGGGAATCAAAAAGCCCAAAATACAAAACAGAATGAAACTCTGCAGCGGAAAAATATGGAGCAGATCTGCTTACACTTTTGTTCCCTTTCTGATTCCTGCTTTTATTCCTTCTAGGAGATCCTTTTCCATATTCCAAAGCAGGCAAAGTGAACAGAGAGGGAAGGCATAGGCTGGAAATGGAATATAAATGATTGTTAATAAAACTTGGAAAATCAGTGGTGCTCCTCTCCAATGTCTTGAAGTGGAGATGCTTCTCGGGAAGTGATGCTCTAGCTGACACCTAAGTAGCTGCTCTCCCTACTAGGGTAACTAGTGAAATTTCATGTCAAGAGGTTGAAGCCAGCAGAGAAGATCCAAATACTCTTTTTAGTCCTGAGCTCCACTATTCATATTTCTGGATGAGATATCTGAGAGGAATTCAGGAGTACTTCATATAATGCCTTCTGTAATATGTCGCTGATGGTCGATGACCAAAACCACCATTCCTCTCTGTAGCCCTCATCCAGCTTTCACCCAGAGGCCCGTGCCCACCATGACACCCCCAGACTCTGCTCTGAGGGCTTGGGGCTCCGCTGAAAGAGGTTGTTTCCAACATCCAACACTCCTGCACCAGCCCTGGGCCTGCCCCTTAGTCCCACGCTCACCTTGCAGCTCTGCGGGAGCTCTGAGGGCAGAGATGGCAAGAGGAAGACTAGGGTCCAAAAGGAGCTTTCCAAGCTGGGCTCCTTGGGCCACGATCTGGCTGGCTCCTCGTAACCATCACTGTGTTTGTGTTGCAGTAGCACCTAGTGGCCGTGGCTATGAAAACACGCAGCAAAGAAAGCATTCCTGCCAAAAATCTAAATAAAGTTAAGCTCAAGCAAGAAACAACAGGTGGACGTAAGTGACAAATGCAGCCCGCACAAGGTAACTCAAGCTGACACTAAGGGCCTAATTCTCCTGTGAAAGTGGGAGTAAAAATAATTTACATCCTGTGCTTGCTGGCTCAGGAGACCTCAGCATAAATGAGAATCCAGCCCTTAATTCTCAATGGGACACAGACTTCAAGAAGGATTTCAGGTTGAGAAGGGGTCTGGGTTCTACTAACAGTACACTAACAGCTGAATGGGCAATTTGTATTATTTTAAGAAATGTCATGATATTTTTCCTTTTTTTTTTTCCTAATAACTTTCCTCCACTTAATAGCCTGGCTGTAACCAAAAGACCTGCAAAGCCTGTGGAGCTGAGCCCTGCATGAACCATCTCATAAGAACCACACTGGGAAACTGAGCATGCAGGAGGCAGAGGTAGTGTTGAACAGCAGGAATCCTGCACGGTACCCTGCCCTTGGAGAAAGATCGGCTGTTGCATCCTTCCTAAAAGCAGGGATCCCTCTTACTGGCAGTAAAACTGTCCAGCTCAGGAACACTGAGTCTACAAGTAAGCTGAGATAGGAGGGAGTATCACGACAGGAGTCTGTGTCATGGCTTCGTCTCCCTTTGCCTTCCTATCGCTTGAGCTGAGTAAATGGGTGCCAGGCAGAAATGCACAGAGCCTGCAGTCCCCCAATCTACGCTCAGTCTCATGCTAGCTCAGGGCTGGAAGTCACGTCCAAGGCCAGCACAGTCACTCCGTCTATCCTGGTTTATTTTAACTTTCTCGGGATGTGGTTGGCATCAACCAACAGGCTCTGGGGTGGGAAACTGAGCAGCTTGTGTTCCAAGTCTGTCCCCACGGGCGGCATGGAGGAAAGGAGCAGGAGACATTTGCAAGTTCAAGCTCTGGAGCAGCTACCTGATGATAAGAAAGTCATCATTCCTGGTCCTCTCATACATCAACCCGTAACAAGAGTGATTATAGACCTTTCAAAGCCAACAAATCAATTTCCTCACAGAAATTCCCTACTACAGGGAAGGTAAAGAAAAACAAAGGTATATGGAGAAAGCAAAACAGGCACAGCTAAAGGTAGTTCACTTGGAGAGGGCAGATTTAGGCTAAGATGCTCACAGACTGAGCTCAGATGCCCTGTCCTGGGTCTCAGTAGATCCTAAATGAGTGGCCCACGACTGAGGAATCTGTTAAAATGTTCTTCAGGAGTTATTACAAGAGCAGTGTACTACTGTTCTTCTCTGGTTATCTTCTTCTAAAAATGCATACATACATAAAGGAGAGGGAGAAAGCTCCATTTTTCTTGCAGGATTGCTTTGTTATAGAGTTTTTTAATAGGGATGAAAAATGTTCAGAGAGAAAATGAGCTTGTTTCTGTTATCTACTGTCACTACCTGCAAACGGAGCAGTAACATCTTTGAAAATCCAAATTTAAAATACACCCATTTCTCCTTCCCTTCTGGCCTGGTGGGCAGTAGGAGCCTGTAGGTGGAAGGTGGCCTGGGAGAAAGGTCCCATAAGGGCCCAGTTCTGCTGTCCCTGCTGTCATCATCCTGTCAGAGCCTTTTCCCTCCCTTTCTCCTTCCACAGCCGGCCAGGCTACATCTTTCCTCCATGCAAGGCCATTGCATTGCACTGGGAGGACAGAGTGGGAGCGGGGTGAGTGGGGCCCTTTGGGTGAACAGAGCGTGGGACGACACCCCGAGCCCGGCGCTGCCGGATGGTCAGTGCTTCCTGATGCAGGAGCTGGTCTGCTGCTCGGTGCAGAGCGCAGGAAAGAGAGATCACGTAACACTACGAGCCTCCTGGATTGAATCCTGCAGTAGAAGCTGCACAACAAATACCAGTAAGACAGTGTATGTTTTCATGCCCCACTGCTCCCAACTAGGACTGGACCAGAAGTGCCAATTTTTCAACAAGAAAGGCAACTCATGCTATTCTTGGCACAGCTTGAAGCAGCAAGTACCACAAATCCTATTTAATATAGTGCCTAAATGCCAGGGACCTCATTGTTCAAGGTCTCTCTCAGTTTTCCAGCTGGTTCTGATAACCACCTGACCCCTAAGGTCCAACTCCATCACCACTCTGTCTCCCACCCTTCACGACTACATCTACCACTAACGTTTTCCTTCTGGAAATGGGTTTCTTCCTATGGCTTAAAATGCCCTTGTACATGTAGTTTACAGAGCAGTAGCACAGTGGAGACTTTATAACTTTCAAGAGTTAAATTGCATTGCAATTTTAGTACTGCAGCACAGATCACTTGGTGTTGTTCAATGTCTGGAGGCATCTTGGCATTCCAGATCAGCAACATGGGCACTGGTGCTAGTGACAGATGTTTAGTAAACTGTTTGCATAGCTGCAGATAAGGGGTTTATTGCCCAGAATACCCATGGAGATATGAGGAGATACAAGCATATCAAAGTTGTGTAGAGAATCCATCCTCCCTTTGACTTCGGTCTTAGAGGAAACGATTTTATTACATTCTTGGTGAATGCAAAACACATATTACTTGTTGGGGAGTTGTGTGTTTGAAAGGACCTTATACAGACTTAGGCTGTGCAAATACTGATCTGCTGGAACTCCGATGTAGAGCAAACTAAATCCCTGTGTGATACTTAGCCCCGAACAATTACAACATCTTACCCTGCAGTCACATTATTTGCAGTTTGAATGGGATAAGTTCACCAAGAAAATCTGTCATTCGAGGGGAAAGACAGCCTCCTGACAGACAATTGCCTTCAGCCTGGAGAAAGATGAAGTGCTAAACATAATTTTTCCCTCTGTCTTCACAGGCAAATGCTGCACGTAGCCTTCTGTACAAACCAGAATGGTTGAGAAAGAGACAGTCAAAGGTGAAAATCTCGTTTTTCAGACTGGTTTAATTTGGTATCTTGTAACCTCAGAATCACATGGCCTTTGGTAAGACTTAATTGCATAACAGAAGACAGCAATAATGGCAACAAACCTGCTTTGCCCTGTTACCAGCTTCAGTTTATGTGGGCTGGCACCAGTCCCTCTATGGAGGCAACAGCTCTTCCCCTGGAAGAGTTGGCTAATGTGATGGCAGGGCCACCTGTCTGTCACCTGCAGAGTCACAGTGATTGCAGAAGTCCTTAATGACTGGCAAAAGGTTGGTATTATGCTCAGGAAGGAAGGAAGGAAGGAAGGAAGGAAGGAAGGAAGGATCTTGGCCAGAATAGGATAACTGATTTCACATCACCAGCAGAAGAGCCACGGACCATGCCCTATGTAGTCAATATCTTCATCTAGGACAGTCTAGAGGGTAAACTGGGAAGAGTCAGCACAGTTTTGCTGATGGCAGATCTTGCTTGACCACTTCAACTGCATTCCACGATTAAATGACAAGCATGATGGACAAGGTGAGAGCTGTCTCTGCAAAATATCTTGATTTTAGCATAATCTAATTTTTCAAATTTTATCATAATTTCCCACAACTCTCTTTTGTAAACTGAGGAAGAACAAAGTGCACAAACAGATTGTGCACCAGGGTTGAAAATGAGCTGGATAGTTGGATTCTAAGGGTAATAATCCATGATTCAGCAGTTCATTAACAGCTGGCAAGAAAGAAAGGATAAGGAGCTGAGCTTCTTTGTTTGGGTATAGAAAAGTCTAACCTGTAAGTATGAAGGCAAGTGATAAAGCCAATGGACTAACTCTTCTAGACAGGGACAGAAGGTTAAAGAAAAGCATCATGGCCATGATTTGCTGCTTCCGTAGTTGGATATAAAGAAAACTTCCTCACCAACTGGGTAGGGCAGCTCTGGAGAAGCCTTCCCAGATCCCTACCAACCACCAGCTCTACGGCTGTGTGATTCAAACAGGTACCTCCACTGAGCTCCACTTTACCAGAACTCTGTTAATCAACATCTCTGCTGACAGTGACAGCAGAAGGTTTATCCAGCTTCTCAGCAGCTGCGGCAACAATCGCTGTCTTGGAGCTCCTTTTGGATAGAGTTGGGAAGCAAGGAAGTAATGTCACATATGCACAGAGCCTTTCAAATCCTGGCTGTACTTGTTTATTCTCTATCCCGGTCCCCCATCCAGAAACAGGACAGAATACAGCTACTCCCACAGCAAGGGCTGGGTGGGAACTTCTCCAAGGGGAAGCCGGTCACCTGGCTGCACAACGTTAATGAAGACTGCGGCAGATAAAGCCCCTTCGGCCCCACTCTCTCCCAGTAAACCTGGACTTGATAGTTTGCTAGAAAAAAATTGCTAACATGTGAGAGAAGCTCCATTACTAGTGACACGAGATGAATAATTTACAAAACTGAGAACCAAGGCCAGATTGTCTTTCACAGTAAATAAAAACAGTTCTTTGTTGTCAGAAGACGGACCGGCTCTTTGGCACACTCTGGTGACAAAGTGAAGCTCCATATGCGGGAAGACAGGCTGACAGCATCTGCTCAGAGACACCCAAGAAATTATCTCACGTTTGAAGGCAGAAAGCAGGGAGCACCCAGGACGGAGCACCCCCACTTTCCAGAGAGGCACCTTGATTTACTCTCACTTGCAGGCTCCTGAGATGTGAGGCTTTAGGGCCACGTGATTCTGATTAGGCTTCTGGCACATCCCTTTTGTCCTCTGCTGGCAGAACAGTCACCCAGCAAGCCTGACTCTGGTTAAGCCCTCCCTTCCCACTCCCCCTTCCCCTGTTGTTACTAAGCAGGACTTCTCTGTTTCGTCTCACTTTGCTTTTATTATGGCAAAGCCCTATAAAACTATCAAGTAGAGCTGGCTGAAAAGCAGTGTTTCCAGTGCCCTGGAAATGTAGGTTTTTAAAATATATATATACAATTTGGTTTCGATCCAAATTGAACAGAAACTTTTCTTCATATTTTTGAAAGGAGAGCGATTTCCAGTAAGGCAGAGGGCTCCAGGCCGTGCTGCAGCTGCCCAGCGAGACGCACGTCAAAGCTGGTGAGCCTCAGCGCGCAGCTGCAGGGCTTCCAGCATCACTGGCTTGGGCAAACCTGCCAGGTGCCTCCGCTCTGCATCCACAGGCTTGTGCTCACCATGTTTCTCCTGTGCTAGAAGGAAGCGGCCAGGTGGGTTTCCTCAAATTCTCTTTCATAGGCATGGGGAAAGTCATCTGTGCTCAATGTAGGTCCAGCAAAACAACGCAGGCTCAAGGAACTGAAGCAACCACGTTGCACAGGAACCTTCCTGAGCAGCTCCATTCTCAAGGACAACCTTCAAAGCAGAAAACTCTTGGCCAATGGAGCATCTTGGCTGCAGAGCTCTCCCATTCATCTGAAACACGACGCCTTGCACAAGGCTCCAACCGCAGTGACTCCTTCTCATTGAAGTTGGCTGCCAAGAGGTAGTGCTCGGGATGGAAATACCAAGACGACAACCACCCCACCGGTGCTAGTGGTTACTGGGGTGATGTCAGGGGATGATAATTTGGAACATCTAAACTGCTCTCTATGAAAGCAGAGGATCCTGGTACAGTTTTACGGCCTTGTTGGGTGCATCTTTCCATCGTGCACTTAGGCCCAATGATGAAAACAGCCATAAATGGTTTGGATAACTCTGAAACAGACTCTTCTGAAGCAACCCATATGGATACGACAAGCTGGTGAACCATACGGCGTGCTACAGCTTGGCACTATGCCCGAAACTCCTTCCCATAAAATGGGCAGTTTTTAGACCCATTTAATCACACTTAAACCAGCTTTTTATCTCATTCGTTCTGCGTCATAACTCTCCCTCCCAACACTATAAACCACCATGGCAATACCACGAAGCAGGGGCCAGCCACGCATTTTAGAGTCATCTGCCCATTCTCACACTGTTTAAATTAATATTTCACGAGGTGTCTATTTTCCATGGACTGTTTTTAATGCTGCTCTTCCTCCCCAAACACACCCCAGCTCCGAGGAAGCACCTCCCCACAGCCCAGCTCCATGGGCTGCCCAAGGCCACCTGCAGTGAGGCAATTCCCACCGATGGCTCCCCTCACCAAAGCACCTAACAGGTACTGAGCCCAAAGCACATTGTTAAGAGTTGCTTATCCCAAATAACCCCATCTTCTCTTCCCTGGGAGGCTCAAGGCAGCATGTCATAGTCAAGCTCTAGTAACTGGTCCTGAGCTGTTTGCTCTATTTTCATATGGGGAAAATACAACCATTTCAGCCACCACATCCTTGATGAGGTGTTTGGCTGCAGGTGCAGGTCTGAAGTCCCCAGGCATCTGGAAATGGAGACACATCCCTAAAGGGACATGTCAGCCCCTCTCACTTTAGCCCACTGACTTATCCTGAAGGCAAACCAGGATTGAGTGGATTCCCCACCCTGTACCTAAAAGCCAGGGTCAGTTCCAGCTGCCCTAGAGATGCCTCTCGTCATGGGACCTCAAGAGTTAAAGTTCCCTGATAAGCATTAACCTCCTGAGAGGGAGTAAAACATCTGCTTTTTATTTTCATACCCAGAGTCTCTGCGCTCGGGTTTGAAATGTCTGCATTCCATATAAACAGAAAGAAGCCCTCATAATTTATGCAATGATATACCAACACATTAAAAGGGCAGTATTTTGCTCTAATGAGAGAAATAAGGTACCATTTCCCTCATACAAGGGTGGAAAAGCTGTTGTAATAAATGCCAAATGGGCACCCTTTCATTTCTTTAAGGGCAAGGCTCTTATGACAGCCAGGACTTTGAACTCCAGCTTAGTATTAAACAAATCTTTACCAAAATGGATTTTGACACTGCAAGGACATCTTGGGAACTAAAGGATGCAAATCCGTTGGAATACAGTTTGCCATAAGCAAGGCATGCCTGAATATCTGTTGTGTTTCTGATGAATTCTTTACAAAGGAAATCCAAATGGAGTACATAAAAAGGGCCAAACGTGACATGGGATTCACTGTTCATGGCAAAGGCAGCTGTGGGGTTTTACTTTTTGATTGTCCAAGCAAAATCAAATGGCAGCTCTGAAACGCAGATGTTTGCACTCCAAGCCTTCTCTCTTTAGCTGGTGGGCAGGGAATGTTGGCGAGATGGACACTTGCACCACAGGAAAATCTGCCCATGGCCACTGAAAACCAACAACTGGAACCTGCTCTGTCTTCAGGGGCTTCATGGTGTTAGGAGAGTCAGGAACATGCATCCAACTTGGGCCGTTGCAGAACCACTGGAGACTCGACATGGAAACCAAGAAATCTTTCCACAACGGTATGAAAACAAAATGTCACTTAGTGCCCCTGAGCCTTCCTCCTCCTGCATGGTCCAGAACTGGCCTCTTAGGCCAAAAATGCTGCTGTCAGCTAATGGGCCACCAGGCATCAGCTCTTCTGCAGGAACTGCCCCTGTGGTACCCACATCTGATGGGGTATTTCCCTGCGGGAGCACAGAACTCTGAGACAGCAAGATGGTCATTTCTGCTGCAGAAACTGTTACTTAAGTACAGATGGGCCGAGAGAGAACTGGGCAATGTGTGTTTCTGAAGTGTACAGCAAGGGAACAACTAAATAAATGGAAATTTCCTTAAAATATACCCTGATCATGCTGCAAATTCTGCCTAGCCATAGCTAATGGTACAGCCTTAGCACCGAACATAATTTTCATATATGTGAGTGCTTAAATAATTTACAAGGAGAAGGACTCTAATTTAAGAACTTCAGCATTATTCATACTGATCCACTAAAGCAAATAAATTCACATTCTACATGCCAGTAGATCCAAAAAAATTAGAAACACTTTATATTTTAAAATAAGGAAATAAAGGCCAGATGAAATGCCCATTGCCACTCCGAGATACTGTCTGAGAAATCACTTTAAAGATCTATTCAGCCAAAGATCACACTTGCCTCGCAGGAAGTCCTCTTTATGCCCTGTTAATTACCTCAAAAATCTATAAAAGTAATGGCTACATGAACCACATTTATAGAGATTCTATTTCAAATATTATTTACTCCCAACAGAACATCCTTTGTTAGCAATCACTAGATTTATGAACTGTTCCGACTGTGATGGACACGCGTGGGGAACCTGCTGCTGTCCCACAAACACACCCCAGGCACGTCCACACATCATCCATTCAACCCCACGCTGAGAAATGCAACCCCAGGGCCTCTTCCTGCCCTTCCCCGTCTTATCAAGCCCTGCACTTGAGGCTCCTGCAAAGGAGGGCGGTGGGGACAGGGCCACCAAGGTCCCTCCTTGCAGCCAGGGGATCTGAGCTGCTCGAAGGACGTGCTGCTTGCTGGGCTGTGTGCTCAAGCTTCCCCAGTGCAATGTTACCTGCCACGGCTGTTAGGACATGCAAGGTACATCCATAATAACACCCAGGGGTGCTCAGAAACCCTCTGCTTCCCCAAACGTGCAAGGAAGGGATTTGGGTTTGAGAAGATCCTGACTGAGCCTGGGTTAAGCTGCGCTTTGCTGCTTCCAGCTCATGCCCTCCTTGGGAAATGCCACCTTCCCATTTGAAGTATTTTAGAGCCATAGCTGCTTATAGCAGAATTGTTAGACTTGATAGAGTTGGCTCTGTCAAAGCCATTTATATGGAAGGCTAGAATTAGTGCCCAGTGTGGCGGTACCCAGGTGGTACCCTATTCTTTTACTATCTCTTCCTCCTACTGTAATTTAGAAATAAATCTTTCTCTTCCTTTTGACTCATCTCCTGAATTCCTCCATTTGGAGATCCAAGTTCTCACCAGTTCCAAGTCTCTTCCTCTGCCATATTCTTTAGGAGGACTGTTTTCCCCTTGGCAGAAAACTGATTTTTTTCTCTTCTCTGGATCAGGTTTGCACCTTCCTTTCAGAGCTATTCATTTCCCTCCTGTTGCCACACTCCACGTAGGGTCCCACTTCCCTTGGACACGATTTCACTTGCTATATTCAATCTCCTCCTTTCTGACAACATTATTTAGACTCCTTTTATGTGTTGCCCATATTATCCCTCTTCCTCTCCTTTTGGAGGGTATTTTCCAGATTGGACAAACTACCCTTTCCTTTCAGTTGATCGACAGGCATGTCACATGTTTTACATAAACCTGTGTGTATGTGCTGTGTTTGCATGAATATGGATATAGATATAAGCCAAAAGTTGTATTGCCCAGCAGGAACAGAAACACAACAGTAAATTTCCCCCTTCTACATCCACTCCACTACTTGTTACTACAGCAACTCCATTTAAAGAACAGTAATTCAGGGAGGGAATGTATAAAGAAATCCAGTTTCTTCTGATATGTGATAGGACAGTGGGAAAGGAGAGAAAGAAAATCCCTTCCTTCCCCAGGGATCCTGAAGGATCAGCTGCAGGGACAAAGTGGCATGAAGCACAACCCATAAACCATGCTTTGTGTCACATCCACAGAGGCGAAAGGGAGATTTTTCACTGCCTTCACTGACCCAGGATCCTGCCCTGAACACCAGGTCCGGGCTTGACCCTGGCATGTCCAGGTGCACTTGGAGTCCCCTGGTTTTCCTCACTGCGGACAGCATCCAAAGGGCAGGTGACCTCCTCTCCAAGCTGCTGGCACAATCTGCTCCAATCCACCATGGATAGCCCGACACACTTTTGGACAAACATAAATAGCTTGTTCTAAAACAGCAGGTAAAATGAGTTGTCATTAACCATTTTCAATAGGACACAAGGCTTGAAAACAGCGGGGCAGAGTACAACATGAATTGCCAAAGATAAATAGCAAATTCATCTGGAATCAACTTTGCTAGAGATTTTAGAGAGGACATGCAACAAATCCAATTGATCTAGACTTCAGTAAACGATGTCATACAGAGCCATACATTTTCCATACATGGAAAATGGCTTATTATAGTAGGAAACAGGAGAATACACAAGATCTGAGAATCACTTAAGGCAATGACTAGTGTGAAAGGCTATGAACACACTATGTGGAAAGGAAATTCTTGGCCTAAAGAGAATTGTTAGTGTAGGATCCTGGGAACTCATCTTTCTGTGCATTCTCATTAATGACCAGGACAAAGAAGGTAAGAAATGAAACTAATCCCAATGAAATGAAACTAAAGGTGCTAAAGAAACTTGCTGACGACCTCAGATTCAGAGATATCGCAAACAGAGAGAAGAGCAGGAAGGTCAACATGAACTGGATGATCTTGAGATAGGGAGTCAGAGGAAATGCACAAATTCAGGTGCGAGGCCACGTGTCCCAGGAACCTCCTGGAGGGGACAGGGGAGGTGAGAAAGACCTGTGAGTATTGACCAAGCACTTGCAGGAGGCAAAGGGCAGCGGCAACTCTGTTTTATCGCAGTGTGGTGTCCAGTTGCACTCAGGAAAGATAAATTCCCAGCAGAATATATGAGAAGGAGGGTTCTGGGACTAGCAGAAGAATAGGGACCTGTATTCAGCAGTGGAGGATGGCCTGACTGCAAGGAGAGGGAGGGCGCCCACATGACTGCAATCTTCCAGCCTTTTCAGTGACAGAAAAGGAAAAGAGGGAATAAGTTAAATGACAGCTCTGGAAGATGGGGATGTGAATGAGCTGAGAGGAAATTTGGGCTGTAAATTAGGAGGTGCAGTGACAGCCTTGCAGTATGAAAATACGAACAAATGGCCCTTAAGTGATTCCAGGACAGAGCCTTCACAGCGAGGGAATGTTTATGAGATTTCATTCTCTCCGTAGCAGCCTGGCCTGTGGCTGAGGGGGCTTTGCAATAGTTCAGAACTCAATCTAACATCCATGCCCAAACTATCTTGCCTCGCTCCCCTAATCGTCTCTTCAAAACAGACCTGCAAAAGTGAAGAAATGCCTCCTTCCCCAGTGAGTTAGTAGGGCAGGGGAAGCAGTATGGAGCCACAACAGCTCTTCCTGGGTAGCAGAACTGACTGCTAATGTTTTTTTCACTCAAAATGAAACGCAGGGTAAAGCAAAAGCCAGACTCAATGCATAAAGGCTAGCACACCTCCAAGAACCCGTTGTGACGTGGACCAGGTAAAAGCTACAAGTGCAGTCTGCTCGACGTGCACATGCTTGTCCTGCCCATCAGCCTGTCACTGAGGGGCCAGGACCTTTCACTGCACACGCACCTTCATGTTCGGATTGTCCCGAGCTCCAGCAGCTGGAAGTGCAAGGTGGCCCCAAAGCCCTTGGAGCAGCGCGATGGCAGCAAGGAGTTACTACCAAAAATGAGCAGGGCCGCACAGGGAGAGAGCAAGAAGGCAGACGGGCAAGTACAGAAAGTCCAAATCCCCATCTTCTCATGGTTGACTTCTTTGAGAGAAACAGGCTGTCTTCTCTCCTGTTTTTAAGGAAAAGAACCATTCCCCACGGTGAACACAACCCGGAGATCCTAGCGGCCCCCCGGGAAGCAGCAGCGAGGCCCTGGGGCCACATGGACAGTCCCGGCACTCGCACGGAAACGTCCTGGCCTCAGATCCCAGCACCGGGACCTGAGCTGCCGGGCACCCCATCCACATGACCCTAGGCCAGGAATTCAGCCACGTTACCGCTGTTCCCCATCTGCCAAGCAGGGGTGACCACATATCCCTTCATCCAAGCCCATCCTGAAGCTTTTCAGGGGCAGGGGATGTGTTTATTAGACAAATGGACAGGAGGGCCCTGATTTTGGCTAAGACAACTGAGTGCTATAGTAAATTACACATATAACAGAGAAACATAATCTTATAAATAACACAGAAATAAATAGTATCGTGTTACATAAGTTATTGTAACGGAGAATCGGTGGCTGTTCTCCCAAAACATCCCGACGCTCGGTGTTTTCATGTTTGTGTTTTTGGAACATACTAATCACTTTCATATCATAAACAAATAACGGTTTTAATAGATGCCACATTTATGGAGTTTTTACAGCTAACGTGCAGCAGAGCTCTTGTCCTCCACAAGTTTCTTTTTTTTTCCCTTCTATTTTCTGCTGAAATAGCAAAATATTTTCTGCAGTAAATTAAGTGCAATTCACGTGGCATTTTGTATGACCGTACTGTAGCTCTCGATGTGGCCTATGAAACAAGCTTTGTTAAAGCTCTGTAGCCCTTATGTGCCATTTTTGTACTTTTAATTCTCAATATGTTTTGGCTGCAGTCTTGGGCCGGGGAACAACAGGGGAGCCTTTCTCTATCTAGTGTAACACCTATGAATTCCCATCAATGCAAGTAACAGACGGACCGTATCCGCCTGCGCTGGATGTGCTTGGAAGAAACAGCTTTCCAAAAGAAGCCTCAACTTGCAGCAATTGAATCCCAAGAAAGCTGCTCTTGGATGGTCTTGCTTAGGAAGCCCAGAAATGCAGGGTGCAGTGAAACAAAACTCCAGCACCTTGAGTTGTAGGAGCCTGACATAAAACACAGCGGGCTGAGAGGCCCAGAGAAAGGTGGTGGAGACAAGATTAATGGTTTTAACCGGGAGTGAAATCCAGTAATTAAGTAGTGACCCGTGACACTTGAGATGCAGAACAGTTTGTTGACCACAAGAATGATTGCTCGGAGAGCCTTCTTAATGTTGTAAATGTGAAAATGATTTACAGCATGGCCAACGGGGGGAAAAAAAGGCAGCGAGCAGGCAGACACGACTGACATCCGTAATTGTTCCTGACTGCACACATATGTGGAGGTAGGGAAGTAGAAATACGTTCGGTGTGTAACGTGGTAGCAATATATCAAAATTACTAACAGCAAAGGAACCAAACTGCTCGGGCTGAGATGATTAAGCAGAATGGAGGCGCCATTCATAACGCCGCAGCAAACGAGGGGCCCGGAGAGATGAAGGCTCCGTCTTGGCTTTCCGTAGGGCTTGCTTGCCTTTAATCAGAAGTCAGGAGCACATCGGAGCCTTGCGGACACAGCTAGGAACAAATGATTAGCATCCTGCACGGGGAGCGGGAGCGCACAGGCTGCTCTGCTCTGCGAGGCAAGCAGGAGACTCTCAGGGGGATTTCGGTAGCCTCCGGAAGCCCAAGTCGGTTCAGATTTAGCACTAATGAGACCGAGAGAGAAGTAGCAAAGGGTGTTTGAGAGGGACACGGTGCTTGTCCTCCAGTGAACTGTGCATGCCCAAGGGCAGTTCTGCAGCACCATCTGTGGCCCCGGGTGATCACAGGGCTCTGGGCACGCTACAAGATGCTGAGCACTTCTTGTAGGCACTTCTCTCTTCTGGTTCTTCTTCCCTGGTGAAAATAAGCTGGTCATTTCCCTCCCATCTGCCAACCCCAACAGGGTTGTATGGCCCTTAAGTAACCACAGCACAAACCTGCTCTTCTTCCCTCTCCAGAATGAGCCAGCAGTGGAGGAGATGCAGAGAGGGCAGAAGGAGGCTAAGCGAAAGAAAGAGCAGGGCCTTGTTTCAAATGTAATTATTTTCATTCTTGGCTTTTTCGGCATCTCTTAAGCCCCCTGTTGCACCCTCTCCTGATAAAAGCTGGTAGGTTTTGTTGTGTTCTTTAGTATGGTCATAACCCCATTTTATATAGAAGGGAAAATGCCGGTTCCCCGTGGCTTTCCTGTATTTTCATATTGGTGTAATTCAAACAATATGATGACTCAACTTGACGTTGTTTCCTGGCTGCAGCGGGGCTTGCAGTAATCAAGAGTTTAAACTTTATGGGGATGCCTGATGGAGCAGCAGAGAGCCCTGGCAAAGGCCGGTGGCGGGTGGAGTTGAGGGCCTTGGCCCAGCAAGGGCAGCTCTTTGCCCAGGTAGGTGCCCTCTGGTCAAGGGAGCACCCAGAAAAGCTGCCCTGTCTGCCCAGCAAGATGCCGTGATGCCAAGGGCCTGGACACACACACAGCCCCTCTCTCGCCGTGATGGTCAGGGAGGAGAGAGAGGTGCAGAGCACCCATCCTCCCTCCCTAGCACCCTGCAAGCTGGCTTTTTGCCCCCACAGAGCCACTATTAATCCTTCTCTTAACAACAATCCGAAGGATCGGCGTTTTCTTCCAGCAAGGACAAGAAGAGCTTGGCTTGAATTACGGTATGAGGAAGAAGGACAACCAACAGCTTGGTCGTTCAACAACCACCAGCTACTCGGAGGGGTCGGACTGGGAGAAGGTGCTGGAAGAAGGGGTGTCCTGCAATGGCCGGGCTCAGGGGGTCAGGGTGTCCGTGCGTGTTCCCAGCGAGCAGCAGCTCCGCGCGCACGGCGACCACGCACGGCTGGGAGCACAACCTATTACTCAGCCTGCCAAACATTTCCAATTATAAGGCCCTGTTTTCAATTGCTAATAACTTTGTCAAACTTAAACCAGTTGGGCTGCGATTTTCCATGCCAAGTGTCTGCCTTGGGCTGAATTTTTTTATTTGGGCTTTTTTTCCTTCTTTTTTTTTTTCTAATCATCAGCCAAAAAGAAAGGTCAGCTGTTTCAGAGAAGATGGCTAGGGAAAATCCAAGGGGTTGTAATATTACAAAAATCCTAACAACCTTGTCTTGCAAAAGGTCCGGATGTGTTGTGCATTGGAGAAGGCACTGGAAATCTGCTGGGAGGGAACTTGTAAGGAGAATCTGGTGAAATGGGACAGAGCAAAATTGCTCTGAAGACCCTATTTATACACTAGATGTTCCTCATTTCTCTCTGTGAGTCCCTCTCCCCGGAGCACCCACCTTTCGCCGTGCTCCGCCAGCCTCCCTTGCCCAAATGATCCTTGTCCATGATCCTTCCTTGCCCAAATGCGGAGCCCGCTCCGGCCCGGGCACCCTCCTCCTGCCCTGGGAGCTGCCTCCTTCAGTCCTAGCGAGGATGCAGAGCAAGGGGCAGGGAAACACAGTTCTAATATAAAATCCCCGTGATAGCAAAGATGTGTGTTCGCCCCTGCCCCCCTGTGAGGCACTACCCTCAGGATCCCCGGGGTTTGCCCACTTATTAATACCACTAACATTAACATCTGTTTCAGATTGGTTTATATGGATGGGATTTAATAACAAATATGTTCTGCATTAATGCAAGCCCTCGCCATGCCTACAGTTACTAACAGACTTACGTACTTTCTGACCAGATGAGATGTTCTCTGTGGCTTGTTTGTCAAGCCTCATGTTTGGGGACTTTCTTCAGGCTCGAGAAGTTAAAGATGCAGGAGTCTTGCAGAGTCACCAGCAACAGCAGCGGGTTCAGAGAAACCAAAGTCGTAGAGGTGCCTTAGAGCATCTCTTGTGAAGGGGTTACAGACTCCCAGCTGGGCACATTGAGGTGCTGCAACACCCCCTGCTACCCCGTGGGAGATCTGCCTGCCTTCCCCCTCACCTCCAGCTCCAGGGAGATGTTGGGCACATGGTCCCAGGCACTTGCATCTCTCTGGGGCTCAGAGAGACTTCAAGGGCGTGGAAATGTAGCTGATAAATCATTTCTATGGACACGTGTGTGGACTGCAGCCTGACACACAGGACTTGCTGCTGAGGCCTCGGCAGTTGTGGTTCTCAAAAGGTGAAGGAAACACTGAGAAGATCTGGCTGTGAATCACTGGTGTCCCTCCAGAAAAAGATGCCAGAGAAAGACGACAGTTCACCGAGGATGATAAAGCAGCTGCTGCTGCCAGGAGCCCAGGGAATGAGGCCACGGAGGCCGTGTCCATTATGGCCTCCATGGAGGCCGTGTCTGTTAGGGCCTCTGGGCTGCCGCTTCCTGCCCCGCTCTGCGCTGGCCTGAAACAAGGCGATGGCTGCGGAGACCAGCCCGGGCGGAACCCTGAGCCAGGACACACCAGGAACGTCCAAAAGAGGGAGGAAGGCACAAGTGGGAAAACCGGGAGCCAAGCAGAGGGGCCAGAACCTGGGAGACATGAAACAGGAAGGCAAGGGCGGCAGGAAGACCTGTGCTCATCAAGCAAGGAGAACACAGTGGTGGACCAAAAACCCCTGCAGAAATAGAGGAGCTGCCACATCGTCCCCAGCCACCGTGCCCAGCACTCCCTGACACATCTATCCTCCCACAATTTGCCCAATGCCTCTGAACCCATTTAAACTATTGGCCTCCGCAGCAAGTTCCTGTGGCAATGAGTTCCCCAGCCCAATTATCCACAGCATTTAATTATGGATGTGAATGTCTCCATGTGAGGTAATCTGTTGTTCAGTGGAGTCAGCGCATCCGACTTCTGTCCAAGAAGGAGAGGGAAGTGTCACATGCACTTGCTCCAAGCATCCCTCCTGAAATTGTAAGCAGGAACAAAAGAGCTTGTACTGACGTCCCAAAGATGAATCTGATACCTCTGGCATACACTGAATATTGAAATATTGGGAAAATATTATTGTACAGGAAGAAGGAAATCATCCTCAGTGTGAACATGCCTGTTAAAGGGCTATAGGAAATGGATATACTTCCTTAAAATGAAGATGAAGGTAGAATGCATAAATGAACAATATCTTCCATCTGGTAAACATCTATGGTGATTTTGTAAACCATAATGAATCCCATTGAACGCAGCGTGACAGAGCAGCAGCAGAAAAAAGTGTTATCTTCACAGCATGTTCTCCTTCCCGGCACATCTCAGAGCACTTTGTAAACAAGGAAAAAGCAGTAATATATTTGCTCCCTGGATAGCACCCCAACATCCTAGGGCCCAATGCGACACTAAGCAGTCACTCATGTAGTCCCCCCAAAAAGCTCTAGCTGAAGATGTGCTGTAATCAAGATTTTCAGAGCATTAAAACACATTGGCCACCTGTGTTCAGAGACAAAATAGAGAAAAATGGAGAAAAAAACAGTTTGCAGGGGCACTTCACAGTTTGTAGTGGTATTTCACTGGTTTTATACCAGGGCTTTTGAGCCTTGACAACAATATTCATATCCACGTAGGAGCTACGAGCAGCCAGGTATCCGCACCCGGGCACCTCCACCTATGTAAAACAGACACAGCAAAACAGCCAGGGCTGCACGAGCGCTGCGGAGGCTGCACTCGTGTCATTTTCCACACGTGCCATTCCTCATCAGAATTTTCCCCTAATATCTTTCAGCTTTTCATCATAACCTGCTCCCTCCCATGAGTGATGGGGAAAGCAGTGCTAATCCCTTTTGATCCAGAGGCAAATGTTTGTGTCAGAAAAGATCTCCAGAGTTTATCAAGGGGGGATCTGTTATGCTGACAGAACCATCCCTCCCAATATACAGCTACAATCCCTTTTCCACAGACAATTCCAATTAATTGTTGAGGAGCTGAATTTTCTAAAGGGAAGAAAAAAGCTGAAAAAAAGCCCCCACGTTTGCTGGAAAACATCCTTATCTTTTGGAGCAGAAGCATCAGCCTGAACCCGTTCACCCCAGCAAGGGCCACGCGAGCCCCAGTGCAGCAGCAGAATTCCAGCCGGGGCAGAACCATCAGCTCCCACCTCGTACATCCAAGAGGCCCAGAGAGGAGCCCGCGGCAGGTTATGACACTGAAATACTGCCTGAGAAAGATATTTTTTCTTGTTTTTTTTTCCTGTTTCAGAGTGAAAGCGGCTCATTTTTTCTCTTTTTCCTCTGTTTCAGTGTGAAAGCCGTTCTGCCGCAAGACAAGGTGTGCTCAGACTGAGAACTGAGCCAGGCTCAGGCGTCCCTTGGCTCCTCCTGCTGTGCTGCTCTTGTGGGAGCTACAACCCACCCAGGGAACGTGGGATGATCAGCAGGGAAGAGGCTTCCCCGGCTGCCCCGCAGAGCCGTCCCAAGTAGGAAGAAACTGCAGTTTCCTACAACGTTTAGCATTCTATAGGCCCTCAGCAGTGCCACACTTCACTTCTTCATTTCCAGCGTCCCCCCTTGAGAGCTCTGCCCCACTTCATCATCATAAACATGTCAGCAAGGCGTCCCCGCGGAGGCCTCTGCGGCGCGGCCGCCCCAGCCCGCGCGCATCTCCGGCTGCTCCCAGGGGCCGCAGCTGGAACGGGGCCAGCCTGCGGCTCCCGCTCCTTGCTATGGAAGGAGGGAGAAGGAAAAAAAAGGGCAGAAGAGGAACATGGATTTGATAAAGACGATGGGCTGCCGGGAACACGCCTGTCGCCTGCGGGGACGCGGGGGGTTTCAGTGCCGCGCTCCTCCCGGGCTGCCACTGCCGGAGCCTCCGCAGAGCCCCCCGGATGCCAGGTCCCCCCTCTGGATCTATCGAGCCGGGCAAAGCTCCCCTTGCCCTACAAAGCCTTGGAAGAGGTTTTTCATGGAAACCAGCTTGGCTTTTTTTTGCAGATGAGGATTTTCTTGCACCTGAAGCTTTCCTTGCAGCCCCGTGTCAGCTCTAGGTAAGGGGCACAACTACCAAAACGTGGCGATTAAACCAAACAGTGGAGCTGAAAGGAGAGGAAGACGCCTTCAGGGAAAAGGGAGCCACATTTCCACAGGGCCACGAGGAGTAACTTTGCAGGGACAAGCCATGAACACACACGATGAAGACAGAAACTGCAGGGAAGACCCTACCCAAATGTGTTGCAGCATTTTTCACCCTTTTCTGTACTTCTTTTTCTCATCATGCGATGCCCCTACAACCTTTCAGGTCCAGGTACTAGGCACAGTGCAGGAGGGAATTATTTTCTCCCGTGCAGAGAGCTGGGGCCCCTAGAAAGGGCCACGCTGGACAGTTATGGAGATGGAAGCACTCTGAACATACCCCAAACAAACCTCCCCAGGGGTTGCTTAAAAATATGGTGCAATGCTTGGCTGGACGAAGCACGGGGAACAAGCTCAGTCTTCACAGCTCATTTAGTCCCACATTTTGCTTCGGGGACAGTCAGCAAGAACACTCTTTTTAATCACTTTCTTCTTATGTGGACCAAGCTCTTGTGGGACTTGAGCTGAGACGGGCTCATTTTACAGGGCTTTGAACAGGCTTCAGTTTGCACCATGTCGGGCTAAATTCAGCGCTCACCTGCAGGAGAGAGCTTCCAAATCAGCCCCACTCCAGCTCCTTTTTCTCATGAACTTACAGCAGCAGTTGATTTGGAAAAGAAAGACAAGTATCTAGAAATATTACAATAAAAGAAGTTTGTCATTCAGCAACAACAGGCAGGGGACCGTCTCCTTGTCTGAAATTTCTCACCTTTTTGTCAAAAAATGTTCAGCTTTCTGCTTAAGGCAGAAGAATGCTTTAAAATCTTTTTTATTGTTAATTTTTTTTGACCCAAGAGATCATATTTGGCAGGAGCAGACGCTGCTTCTCCTGCATGTTACTGCTTTTTAATGGCCTGTGCCCTGCTGCAGCCTCCCCTGGCTGGGCAAAGCTCCCTGCCCTGGTGCACAAATGTCCAGGGGCTCTGCCGGGAAGGTGCTGAGGGTCCTGCAAGGACCTGGCGAAAGCAGCAGAAAGAAAACACCAAGTGGGACTTTTCCTGAGCAACTCAAGGCTTTCTCCATATCCAGACCAGCTGGAAAACCTTCAGCAAGGACCGCAGCTCGTCTTCCCCCACTCTCCCAGACACAGATTTAAATAGCACTGCCCGTAAAGAGCCCCGGAGGCAGCCAAGTGAGATAAAGGGCCACGGCTGAGTGTTTCTGTAAAGACACCAGTTGCAACCCGAGTGACAGATACCAGCTACACCCATCAGCCCCGCCACGGAGTTCTTCTGCAACGGAGAGGTCTCTGTGCATCCTCCCTCGGCCCTGCCCCGTGCCGCAGCGTTCCCATGGGCCGGCAAGCGGTGGGCACGAACCTCAGGCCTTGAGCGCAGACTCCCTGGGGCCACCAGAGTGTCTCTGCTGCCATCAAAGACCAAATTCCATCTCTCTGCTTCCCTTAATGCCCGACCCTCGGCTCTCTGATGTCCGTAGCACAAGCTGATGGATCTCCCATGGGACAAACATGCATCTGGCAAAGTGTGTGCATCAGGATGGGGCAGACACCCCAAATTTGCCTCGTGCCTCTGCAGAAACCTCCATCTAGAAAGTAGCATCTGAGAGTTATGTCACCTCACATACACATCGTACCCCCACGGCTCCCAAACTAGCCTTTCCTAACATTATGAGCTTGAAAGAAAATAAACTTCCATGATCATTTTTATTATCCTGTATAAAAATTGTTTACCATCTTTTCATTTCCATGTTATAATCTCGCACTTAAGCCACACTCGGGCAGCTCAAGCCCCTCCTTTATCAAGCAGTTGTTGGACTTGGATCAGTTAAGACAAAGCCGTTTTATTGCCTCAATAAATCTACTTTCTGTCCCCATGCCGGCCACTAATTTGGCAAAGATGCCTACAAGAGGAGCTTGGAGGAAATGAGCAAGATTTTTGAATCTAAAGAAACAAATGCCGAAAGTCAATTTTGAAAAGATAATATAACTTCAATTGACTCATGTTGCTCAAGATGCTGCTGAGTCCATAGAGTCCCGATGAAAGGAAGAAGCTGTGGAATTTAAGCTGTATAAATTGCTGATTGTTAGGCCTTTTCCAATGAGATCTGTAGTTCAGTTAATAAAAATGAGGCAGCTACTCAGCTGCTTTATTTGTATTCTGGGCAGGCAGCAGAGCAGCTCTGAGATATAAGCCAAGCACCTGCGGCAAAGCCGAGCTCAGCGCGGTCGCGGGCTGCCCCTCTTCTGTGCCCAACACGGAGCTTTCCTGCAGAAATGCTTAAACCTGAAAACCATATCCTCTTATTGAACTCATTAGGCCCCACTTTAATTGCACGCCCAGACAAGCTGATGTGTCGCTTCGGGCCGGGTCAAGGGAAGCAAATCTGCCCCTTGCAGGCGGCAGCAAAATCCCGCGCTGAACCCCGAGCAGCGCCGTTCGGCACAGGGCTCTGTGCTACACCTGGGCATTCCCTGGCCTTACAAGCGTGCTCGCATGATGCTTCAAGGGTTTAAGGTCTGGCTGGTAAAAAAGCTCTTTATTTATGCCCTGGGAAGTCACACACAGGGTATTATTTTAGTGGTCTGTCAACACAAAGCTTCAATCTGACGGGGGTTGTGCCATCCCAGGCATATATTAATGAATCACTCCAACAGAAGCTGTAGTATCTTAATGCAACCATCCCTTTACAAAATCAATCAGAATTAAATGTGAACCGCAAGGCCAGTGAGTGAGTTGTATTGTTAAGAGGTTTTGATTAAAGCTTTTGAAATTAAAAGGATCAGACTAAGGATCAGAGAAACATACCGCAAAATCATCAAAAGGAGATGAGGAGCAGATTTTGTAGCCCTTGCTCTTGAGGGAGATAAATCACTTCTTTGCATTTTATGCAGGGAAAGGGTTACAAAACTCGAGCCTAGATGCAGAGAAAATATATGCTTAACTGGCCTCATGTCCTGAGAATCATAGAATCATAGAATCATAGAATGCCCAAGGTTGGAAGGGACCTCAGAGGTCATCGAGTCCAACCCCCCTG
>JAVCKT010036811.1:2153-17089 GCA_032273925.1 Rhynchotus rufescens | reverse complement strand
ACCTTTTAATTCAACAATCTCAACAGATGCTCACTGCAATCATTCAGCACCTCATGGTTTTGGATTATTTACTAGCTGAAGAGGGAGGAGTTTGTGGGAAACTAAATGTCTCCAACTGTTGCTTGGAAATAGATGATGTAGGCGAAGTAGTTCTTCAACTGACCACTGATATTAGAAGACTAGCCCATGTTCCTGTTCAATTATGGAGTGGATGGAATGGTGATTTATGGTCTTGGTTACCAGGAGGACCATGGGTAAAGCAGCTTTTATTTTATTTGTTATGTGCATTTGCTGCCTTAATGTTTTTGCCATGTATCATCCCTTTTTTTACATTTTAACATGTTTAATCCAACATGTTGTATCGAATATGCAATTGTATCTACTGTCTCACCTGCTGATGTGAAACACATTTGTGTTGTTCACCAATCAAGACAGGCACCTATATCAATTATTTAGTGATGTAGAAGTTTCCAGGACTTTAATCTGTATTTTGGGGAATTTGTTCTGTTAACCTTGTTTTACGTGTATAGTTTGACGTTGTAGTTATTTGTATATTGAATTTCTTCTTTTTGTAAACAATTGTCGGATCATCCAGCAGATAATAAAATCTGGATCTTTGTGTGTATAAGATATTTTTGTATGTTTTTCTTCCTACTCTTCTCTCTTTCTCTCTCTGTACTTTTATCTTTCACACCACCACAAAACGTTGAGCCATGGGGTGGCTGTAAGAGACAGTTTTAAGAGACAGTTTTGGACTGTGTTTGTCTCGACATTGTTGCCTTGTTGCTGCGTCATTTAGCTTGGAAGACCAGGACATCAGCTCAAGACTCAAACAATGGCATTATTGGTTGATGTGCTTATCTCAGCGCTGTTGTCCCACCATTCACACTTTTTGACTGCCACACTTCTTGACTGTGGTATCCTGTCTCCAGGAAGACTGTGGTATCATCTGGAGGATCTACGACTTTTTGGGCTAACAATGCCCAGCAGTGCCTACCAATCGGCACAGGCACTCAAGCTGGCAGAAGAGGAACAGCAGAGCCTATGGCATGTACAACACATACAACATGTACCAGAAATCTTCAGGTGGGCGGACTCCTCAAGAGCTGGGACAATAAAAGGAGTACAATTTTCTCCATGGAGAGAGGTCCCCTTCCTCCTCACCTGCACTGAGCAACTTCTTCACCCACACATCGAGTGAACGGTTTCTTCTTTGTCATCTCCTGAACTCTCTCAAGAAATCATCACCTGCACTGAGAGTGGCCTCTTCTTCTTCGAGACGCCGTCACCTGCACCGAGATGGAACCAACAAAATGTAACTGGACTGGTGATGGTGGTAACTATAATCTTGCTGCATTTCTCTCTCTCTCTCTGTCTCCCACTCGCTTGCTTATCTTTCTTTTTCCCTTTTCTCTTGTTCTTCTCTTTCATTTATCGTGATTATGAGAACAGAGCTTACAAGTTTGCATGGCATTTGACCTCGTTTGTGTCTTAGTCTCGCTCTTGGGATCATATCAAAACCTCCCCCAACAGTGGATCGGGACAAGGGTTTGCTAGGTGGCCATTTACTCTCTCTGTTTGTGTGGAACATGTCCTCACGCAGACTTGAAGGACAGAGATCTGCTAGCTGTGTGTGTTTCGTCTCTTCACAGAACTTGCAAATGAGCAGCTCATAGAATTGCTATTTGCCCACTGGCTAATGATAAGCATGCAAAATTACATGAGCAAATTAAAAGCATCAGACGTCATGATGGTTGGGAACACACACTTTGATATGAAGACTGCTTTTACCCTCCTCTCCTTTACGCTCGTTGTCGTTATTTTGCTTTTTCATGCACAACAAAGTAGTTACTATTTGCAAGAGCTTTGACTGCCTGATAGACCTTGCTCCGACACCAGTGTTATCTCGCAGAACTAATTGATCTGAAAAGCATGGCCAATTTTATGTAAGTACAGAGTGACTGAAATGCCATGAGGCTGCAGAAACCGAGCTGAGCACGGGCTCTCCTGTTCCCTCTGCAGTATCACATCAGTGGAGTCATACAGGGAGTTAAGGCAGGAAGGATTTTACTCTGAATTGTTACAGACTTTTTGTAGGTTTGGCTTACAGATGTTTTGCACTCTTGAGCATATCCATGTTTCAAACTATTGCAATGTGATTATTATAAAATTATTTTCCCCATATGTTCCCAGAAAAGAACTAAGTAGATGAAAGTATGAAATATAAAAGTGATATGGTGATGCCATAAAAGTGTTTGTGTCCTTTTTAGCCATGCTACAGGATCCACCACTCATTCTAGCCTATAGGCTGAGATGTCTGAGGCAGAAGTGATTTGCTAAGGAGGATGCATTCAGCTTCAGCAGTGGTAACTTGCTAACTGATCGGCTGGCAGCAGGTGTGCTGGGATTGCTTCCTTGTGCTTGATGGTCATGTGAACCAGACCTCCTGGTCCCTTATTGATACCATTGCAACAGGGTAGACTTGGCAGCTTCACATCACACAGATAAGGCCTTTCATGAAATAGCAGCAATGATATATGCCAAGATCTCCCAAAACTTCTTGCAGTTATTTTTCTCAGAATTTCAGGCTTCCAGTCTTGTTACAAATTTGTAATCTCCCGTGATCATTGGTTATGTGGCCATATTAGAAGACCTGTGGCCTTCAAGACTCTGTGGCCCTGTGGTTAGGAGGATCGATGTGATACATTCCTCCCTAAGTGCTAAGAAGTTTCTTCATAAAATTGAGGAAAAGTGTCAGTGTTCCAAGAGAAAAGTTACTGATAAAAATCATTGCTCTTAAGATGCCCTCAGGGCTAATATATTTTGATGTTTGACTGCAGCAACACATTCTAGGAATGAATGAAGTTCAACTTCTCTTTATAACAAGGCTTAGCCTTGCTGTAATTTCCTAAGTAATCTTTATAGTGATTTCTCTTGCTGACGATGTAATCACTCTTACAGAAAAAGTGCTCTTGGGACTTCCTGCTCTTTCTGTCAGTCCTTGCTATTTATTACGTTTCTTTTGTCACAGCTCTGTGTGAAGGCCGCCATTTCAGATTACACTCTATTCTTCCTGCTCTTCCCTCCCTACATGAGCTTCCCGTAGCTGTATCCCTCACACTACTAACTCTTCTTTATTTTATACAATCTCCTTCCTCCTTTCTTCCTGGAGGACGACAGTGGGTGATGGAGCAACAATGTCCTCCTCCTGCCTTGTGCCGGCGTGCAGCTGCAAGGGAGTTTTTTCCTAATGCTTCAGCACTGACATCTGCTCTGCAGAGCCGGTAGGGATCTCTTTATTGACAGACTGCATGGAGGCCTCTGCTGCCAGAGCTGTTGACTGTTGCTGAGCAGGGGGAAATGGGAGCTTTCAGTAGCTTATAAATTATGATAAATCCGATGCACTTTCATAGGAAGTGGGAAAGGAATCACACTGGCACCGAGGCGCTCCTTTCTCTTGCCAAGCTTCTGTGAGAACATTTAACAGCTGGAGCTTCTTGAGGAAACGTCTGGAATCATAATTGACCACTGAGGTGACGTGCTACTTTATACTGGTGTAAATCTTCAGAATAGTGGCTTTGCTTTCACTGCTGAGCCCTGCTGGGGGTGACAGAGGAAAAGAAAATCCCTGATAGAACTAATGGTGGCTTTTTCTTTTGCAAGCCCTGGAATTGTCAGGGGACAAATAGAAGTTTCAGCCTCATTTATTAAGCTGCCTTTCTTAAATCATGCTTAGAAAACCTCTTGCTCTTTTTTTTCTGGTTGTGATCTTGGAATCCCTGATTTCCTGATGTTGTGAAACAAAGATTTCAAGAATTGAATTTCTCAGTCAGGAGTGGGATTAGGGATTGGGATAAGGGTGGTTGGACTAGATGATCTCTAGAGGTCCCTCCCGTTAACCATTAACCCGAACCTTAACTGTGATAACACTACTTCTTTACCTGAAAGAGCAAAGTAAGGATATAATCTTCTCCAGAACAGTTTCTGCAAGCTTTCCTCCTTTTCTTGTCTTCCTCTTGCACTCTATCACCTGAAGTTCATGCAAATGATGGTGCAAATTGTATAAAATACTTCTCATTGGAAGGCCATATTATGTAATAACGCTCCAATCATGTCCTTTAGAAAGTGTTGTTTCTCAGCACTTTCCTGTTTGTGAATCCAGTTATCAGAATATTTTAAATGTAAATATTGGCCAAGGCTTTCTGTTGTTGAGTGTCCCTCCCTCTGACTTGTCTGCTGGTTTTTCTCCTGTAAATGTTCCTATAGGGGTAAATAGCACTTCTGAAATTCCAGATATGGATGACCAGGAGCTCCCTAAGGAGCTGGTAATTTGATAAGCAGGAGCTGGAAGGAATGGTGATCGTTATGACATGGAAGATTGGAAAGCAAGAGTTAAGTATACATACTTATACACAGCACTGACTGGCAGAATAGACATTTAATGCGAAGTCTTCAGAGAGCTAATCTCTCTCCTTCTACTGTTTAAGTAGTTAAACTGTACCCAGAAATTCAGAGATCCCTTTTCCAATTTGGTATATATAAATTCATGATTATCTGTGGATGATTTGATGGATTGCTGAAGCAAGGCACCTGGAATTTATTGCAGAGATAATGAGTTCTGGAGAGTTTTTTGTTTATTAGGGTTTGTTTTTTGTTTTTTTAATGCCTGACTGGTTAGAAAACAACTTTGGAAGAGGGAGAAAATGGCATATTTTAGGAAATTTATATAATCTATTCTTTCTTGTGTATATTAAGGCAACATTTACATGGGGAAAAAAAAGTTAAAAATGTCAAGAGGTACCTGTCGTGCTTAGCACTGCCCTTGGCTTTCCCTGGAATACTCAGGGCCCTGTAGATAACCCAGGTGAATGTCTGAGGTGACGCTGGCCCTTGCTGGGCAGAAGCCCCCTTCTTGCCATGACTTTATAAGCAACTTTTGAATGTTCTTCCATTGCAGCGATGACCTGCTGGACAGCATGAGGAATACAGTAGTGTGAGTCACTGATGTTTGATGTTAACCTTCTCATTGGCAACTAATGCATTTCAAATCCACAGTCTGTAGCTCACCTTGTTTTTGACAAATGGCTTTTGAGGTGAAGCTCATTCTGAGATGAAATCCTGAGTACCCATAGAATGGTTGTAATGCCAACCGTAACTCTACAGTCTCAGTAATCACATATTTTGTACAATGGGGTTGAATTTCTTGAATGCTCAATTCTGTACACTGTATATTACCTAAAATCTGCATTTGTAACAACATATAGTCTTAATCTATTGAAGAATTTGTGTGTGATAATTGAACAAATTAAATCTTAGCTTATTTTAAAGCTTAAATTCTATTCAGGGAGCTTTGCAAAAGTATCTTTTTTAGGGCTTGAAGGACTTCGCATAAACAGACATCTTTTTGGTATTTTGATTTCAAAAGCCAGAGGATGAAGAAGTTTCCCTTCTGCAGTTACCATGCTACTCATGTATTCTTTTCTGTTTATACTAAATTTAAGAAACATATCTTCAAACTAATCATGCTTTTAACAAAGTTAATAGAAATACATATGCTATATCATACAGAAAGCAAGATAATATTGTATTTTCTTGGAAGGTGTAACTTTCTCTTTTCAGCCTTAGGGTCCAAGTTTGGAAGGTTTACATCTCTTCAGCTGGGCTGGGAAAGCCATCACAGAGCATGTGACAGTCGCTCTTCAGTGGGAGTTCTCTCATAAAGGGGAGATCATATAAATACTCTGACAGATCATATATATGCCCTGAAAGTGGCCTGAGTGTTGCTGGGTGACTGGGTGCTGTGCACCTTGCACAACCTGCTTGGTAGGACGCGGATTCCTGTGCTCTTGCACAGGTTGATTTGGCCTCCTGACTTGAGAGAATACTATTATTAAACTATCACAAGATATGGCGCTTGTAAAAAGTCTGAAAGCTGGATCTCTATTGCTTAGGTACTTGGAGGATTAATACAGATGAGGGTACAGGGGAAGATTAATACAGACTAGGATCATTTCTTGAGAAATAACATAAGAAATGATAGGAAATAACATAAGAAATGACTGTTGATTAACCTCAGGCTCTTAGTAATCCGTAGGCTAGTCCCACTTGGAGAATTCATTTCTGTTGTTAATTACTTCTTAAAATTCTTAACCACCTCTTGTGAGCTTGAACACTTGAGCTGTTTCATGTACATAATAAACCACACCACATCTTTTTTAAAAAGTTATGGGTTACTGGTTTATTAGTCAAGTTGAACTTTCTTGTTGTGTTTTTTAATTTCCATTGCTGTAACATTTAAGCTTGAGAAAGCTTGTATATTAGACTTTATTCATTCCCATTAGTGAAAAACTTGGCAAGAATGTGAGACACAAGAAGAATAAATGTTAAACATCAGCACTATATGGCTGCCACAGGCGGGATCTGAATTTTTCTTGACTTTGTTTTTTATCATGAGTTTTTAAGTTACTGCTTTACTTGTTAAGAGGTTGATTGATTACTGCGTGATTGTAAAGAGGCTATAATAGTTCCCCCTGAAATCAGGTTTTATTGATTTTATTGGTATCTTGTTTTTATTGATAAAACCTTTATCAGGTTTTATTGATATCTTGTTTTATTTTAGCATTTCCACGAAGATATAGTTACAGCACTAATTGTCATACATGGCCAACCATTGTCAGGTCCTGAAAAGCTGAAATATTTTTAGTTTTATATAAATGAATGTGGGTTAGTAGGAGGACAAGTTAATGTTTTTGGTAGAAAACACCGTCCTAGAGTACATGACATTATTTAACTACTAGGGAAGTTGTTACTGATTACGTACCTTCCAATTTTAGACTTAAACAATATAGTGGTGGAGGAACCAAATATTACTTTTCTGGTTTCTCTTATTACCATGTAGATGTGAGCACTGTCTTTACCCTGTTTAAAAAACAGAGAAACAGCAAACGTGTTCTTGTAGTAGGTTGTGCTGACAATGTTCTAGTTCCCAGCACAGACAGTTAGGGGTGGGAAGTCATGAAGGGGCTTTCAAAAGTTATCTGGCCAGATTTCATTGATACAATGAGTGACTTGTTAAAGTTTCTCCACCAAATTAAGTTTACCCTCAGACTTTTCCTACCTACCAGGACCTGGTAGGGATAGGATGGTCTATCATCCATACCTGGTGATGACTGGCTAGATGTAAGAGGAATTTGGATTTAAATAATCACATACTTAGTTAACTGTAACAATATAGGTAAACCCTGAGGCTAAGACATGATTTAATCTTACTTTAGTACATTCTTTCCCCCAGCGTCAGCCTTGTCTTCATTTTAACTGCTGCAGTATTAATTATTTCCATTTCTTTAGTGTTCAAGAGTGACTTGCCTCAATAAATGACTTGCTTAATTGGCTAATTAAAGAGGTGTTACTGAACCAGGTTGAAATATTGAAACTTCCAGGTTTTATGAAACATAAGTAAGTGGCAAATATTAGTTGTTGTTTATTATTATCTATTATTATCTTGAATAGTCCTTCGTAAAATACAGTTATTACTTAAGTTTAATTTCTGAAGTAAACAAGACTTTGAGAGATAGCAAATGGTACTAGAAACCTGGAGCAGCTACAAAGCTATTCCCCATTGAATTATAGAGTTAATGAAGTAAGAAAGCGATGACATTTAATATCTTAAATGAAAGCTGCTTCAGGAGGGAACGCTCCAGTACTTTAAACTGGTTTCTCCTAATTTGTTCTCACCTGACTAATCCAGCATCACAGTATAACTACCAATATTTCAAGCTCCCTGAAAGAGCGACTTCCTGCAAATGGTACCAGATTTGGAGGGGAAAAAGATCATGGTCTATCTGCAACAATGAATGTCTAACAGCAGTATTTGGAATAGGGCCAAGTTTTATGACCTGTAATATTTTTACAGATTAAAAAGCCATTCAATTCCAAATAGAATAAATGAATGGCTTCTCAATAGAAGTGGGCTTAGTTGCCTGGCTCTTCTAACTTCTGGTATTCATGAAATAGGAAAGAAAAGCCAAGGTTCTCAGGCTTTTATAGCTATGCCTTTCCACTAGGAATTACAGAATGGTAATCAGTTACTTAGGGGTCCCTGAACACATAATGCATCTCCACCTCCATGAGAGGAGTAATTTTTCTGTGGAAAATTTCCATTTCTTATCTGATAGAATAAGATTAATCGCCTATCTAGACTAGGATTTACAGATTTCTTTTTATTTTTTTACCACAATAGGCACTATTATTGTTGAGAAATTTGATTCAAGTTTGTTTAGGCTAGTTTTATTCATGAAAATATTGCTATGAATGAGTAAAAGTAGTGGTTTCAGAAAGCTCCACTCTGTTCACAGCTTTGAGTAGGACAAAAGGATAATACATGAAAGATCACAGAGCTTGAGTATGTTTGGATTTTGACTAACATGGGTAAATTCTTAAACAGTTCTGTAACAGGTAATCTTAACTATCAGATTTCATTGAGAAATGTATGAGTTCTATTTCCAAATTTAATGCTAATGAATGCATTAAAAAATATTGACTATTATATTCATTGTTCCTCAGTGCTAGGAACAGAGGCAAATACCTCAAGCATGGCTAGGAGGAGTTGTGGCATATTGCTATGGGATGTATAATGGTAGCTTTGCTATGGGATGTATAATGGTAGCAATGTCTATATCTGCATTTCCATAAATACGCTCTAGGAAGAGTTTTGACAAGGTTTGTAGAGTGAGCTAATGGGCATGCTTCCTTTCAAAAGACCAAAGTAGCAGGTGAGAGCGAAGCCTGCAGAGCTTAAATGGAAGCCCGTGGTTCTGACCTCGCATTGCGTTGGGTTCTCCCTTGATGTCTGTGTTGCTGCTAACTTTGCATGCTCTAACTTCATGGAATCACTCAAAGGAAGATAAAAGCATTTATATTCTCAAGCGTATTGCAGAAATATCTTGACCACTTACCTTTCTCTTGGAAATCCTGCCACCTTTTTCTACTTTGGTGGTGTCCAGATTTGCACTTAGAGCAGTATATTTTGTGCTAAATGTAGAACACCAAGTTATATTCTATTTCAAATAACTTTCCCTTCAAATAAATTAGAAAAGAAATGTTCAAGAGAAAAATGGACTATTTTATACCTGGAAAACTCGCACACAGATGACTTGTCAAGAATCCTGAGCATTTTCAAAAGACCTGAGAAGTCTTTGCTTAACAATAAAATGACTGTGCTTAACAATACAATGACTGAGTCTATTCTATGAGAGTAGTTATTAAAACGGTTGTGACTTGACAATTGGTGTGATCGAGTGAGTAGAAATTTGACAACATCTCATCATGTTCTTCCCTTGTTTTGTCTGCCACATACTCTAAAATGTTACTGATATAATTAATATACTGAAGAGAAGTTGTTGTTAATTGCTGTGTGCGAACTTCTCGCACACCAAGATACATGCAGGATTTGTGAGACACTTGACATCCCGTGGCAGCGTGGCTGATCAATACCAAAGCAGCTGAAACAACACTGTAATGCACCCTGTTCCTTAAGTGTACAGGTTGCCTATAAACAGTTAGAGACAACTTTCAGTTCTCATTAAAAATAATGGCCTAAACACTTGCATCTCAAATGTTAACACACATCTACCCAAGAAAATCTGGATAATCTAGATTCTGGATAATCATTCTTGAATGATGGGAGAGATCAGCATGGTGTGGCAAAACAAATGCCAAATACTCATTTGTACTGAAGTCTCTAACAGCTTTTGGAATACACATTTTTGCTTTTGCAGTCACAAATAGGTGTTCATCTTTCTGTATCTTTGGAATTAAGAATTCAATTTAGCTTTGATACATCAGTATTGAGTACATTGTTGCCTTTTTCAACATAGGTAATAAAGGTTTTAAAAATATTTAAAAATCCTTTAGAGAGGAAAAGAACTTGCATAAAGGAGAGTCAATGCATAGAATTATCATATTAGTAGAAAGGCATGTGGTGCAAGTAGTTATCTTCCAGTTTCCTACTTTGATTCAAGAGTTTGTTTTCTTCTAACGCTTCCAGTATAAAACTGGGCGTACATTTTAAAATGTCGTACTTTGCTCCTTGTAGCCACAGCACTTTGCATTTAGCCAAGGTCTGAGCAAAGAGACTGGGGAAGACATTTAAAAATCCCTTCAGCAGCAACTTAAAACTATTTCTACTTTTGCAAAATGTTCATGTCTAGAACAGACCAGACAGAATTTTCTTCTGAAATGCCAGAAACTCCCCCAAGCTTCTGTACGTTAAATGCTAAAATGTGAAAAATAACAAGCCTGATAAAAACTCAAAATATGGCATTTATGAGATATTTGTTGCTTGTTTATTTTGTTTGACTGCCCCCACCCCCTTTTAGCGCTTGTTGTATCTACTCTTGTTCCAGTGTGTATTTTCCTATTTAGCTCTGGTGGTGGTGGAAGGAGAACTTCTGGATATCCTTTGGCTGCAATAGTTCTGGAAGCTGTAACCACTTCAGAGTTTGCAGGAGAACTGGGTGAGGCTTTTGTGCACTTCATTCTTGCACTGCAGCTTTGTAGTGATGCCTGCTCTTAGTAATGTAATGGAGTCAAAGGTGCGTCCGTAAGCCGGGTCTCTGTATAAGGTTTTACTGCTGCAGTTGTAAATAACTGCTCAAGTGGGTGTATGTGTGGGTGTGGGTATATCCAGAAGTATTTTGGATGCATCCATGCAAGCCTAGGCCCTGTCCCTGCCTAGCTCAGCTCTGCACAGCTCAACCAGTCAACCAAAGTCTGGGCACCTGCCTTTGTGTATGGGCTCCCCAGCGGGGCAGGTGTGGGAAGGTAACGTTGCCACTGCAGAAGTGGCACAAACCTCATCTGCTGCTGCAGCTGCCCATGGCAGGGCCTGCCGGGACACAGGCAGAACAACTGCGCTGAAACGAGGGCCTCAGCCTACGTGTGCTCAGGAAAAAAGTTGGAAGATGAATTAAATGCCCAATTTCCATCTGATGTCAGTAGGGTCTGGGCTTCAGAGTGCTGAAATGCTTGAGATGTCTTAAAACCATTTTGAATCTTCTTAAGTTGATCTGAGGGGGTAGTCGTGGATAGACTGGATTAGTTGTTCAGGTAATTCTCCAGACTGCAGGACTGAACCAGGGCCTCTTTACTCCTCATTAGCAAAAGGAAAGTGAAGGACAGAAGTGAGCCGTGGGAAAGCTTTCTTTGACTTGAATAGGGTTGATGGAAGAGAACAGAGTTAGGAGGAGAAACTAGTATCCTTAAATTTGAGAAGCTGACTTGGATGTCATAGACTGTGGGATCTGTGTGGGCTCTGTTAGTTACCTGAAGACCAATGGTTAAATCTAGCAGCTTACACACTCTTTCATATCAAGTGGCAGATAGAAGCCCTTCAGGGATGCTTTGGAGAAGAAATCTCACACAGATGCCTTCATTCATGCCCTGCAGGAACTTAAAATTCTGTCTCAAATGCCTAAAGCTGATTGCATGTATATCCTTTATTCTACTATATGCTAAATTCTGAACCTTTGTCTTGTATGGTGAGCACATATCCAGGCCTGTGGCTGTAATAAGATGATCCCCACCAGAACCTCTGCCCCTCTACAGAACTTGATCTTGGCTGCATCGTTCATGCCAGGCCTGCACTCTCTTCAAAGTGCACTCTGACGTTAGAGTCCATCATCCAGAGCACTGTCAAGAAATAATGGCCCTCTCAAACAAAGAACTTAAGTGCATATTATTTTAGAGTACCATTGGAACAGTCTAAAAGAACATATATATTTAATTATAGCAATGTATACACTGGGATCCCTTTGTTAAATTGCTGCAGCTCAGTATACTGTTCCTAGGAATTCACTTCTCAATTTCAAAAATGTATTTGAGATGAGTTTTCCAAGCACTTTAATATCTTTAAAACCTGAGACTTAAGATGCCTTCATGAGAAAAGTACTAACTGCTGGTTTTCGCCCTTAATTATCACTGTCCATTTAAATATTTCATAAATAATATAATATAATATAATATAATATAATATAATATAATATAATATAATACATAATATAATATAATATAAATAAATTTCATTTCATAAATATTTAAATACTGATACATTGAATGGTAATTTAAAAAACACACATAATGGCTCCTGAGTAAGTCTAGGTCTTCCGGAAAAGCAATATGGGGACATCATTAGAGTTTAGATGAAAAACTCATATGGACTTATTTGCAAGATAGAGAAAGGAAATTTTATAAAATAACTTTAAAATCTGTGTTTCTTTTAATAGTTTGTGCAGATAAAACTTATAAAGTATAGCCCGCTATTTTTTATAAAGAAAGGATATTTTTTCTCCTAATGACACTATCTGTGTCTAATTCATTTTTACCCAGGCCTAACTTTTTAGCAAAAAATCCTCTGTAGTCCATAAATCTAGTAGTACAGGAGAGCAGTAGGGGTATATGGGTTCAGGCCTACAAGCAAGTCCCTGTAGGGAGAAGCAAGGCGACTTAAAATTCTTATTATGCTGCATGTGCTCTGAACTGTGATTTTTGTCATAGGTTACCGGTCTCAGTCACTTACTGTGCTGTTCTGGGCTGTTGTCTCTGAGCTTTATGGATCTATGCTGCCCTTTGACAGAACAGCTACTCTTCACAGCCTATAGGTTATTTTCTGTGCCTGATTGCCAGGGTAAGGCTTCTTGCTACCTAAATGCCAGCCAGTGATCCACGTATCAGCACAGCACGTGGGGGCAATAAGCCCTCAAGCTCATATTCTTTATTCAATTGCCTTATAGCCTGACAGCGGGGGTGCTGGAGTTTAAAACACTGCTTTGAAATAATCTAGAGCAATTGTGGAATGGCAGTCGGGCCAGGAAGGTGGAAATAGTCCCGTTGACAGGGCAGAGCCCTGCTGTAGCAGTAGGAAGGTTATCTTTAGTTCCTGTAGCTTTCATTTTCTTTGGAGCTGGGGCAACAATTGTTTAAATGCCAGCAAAAATCACTTTTGTCCCAGGCCCTTGTTCATCCAGCCCACAGGAAAGAGGTGGCCGTTCAGTAGTTACTTGCAGCCCAAGAGTTGCCCTGTCCGTGGCTCTGTCAGCAGAAGTGATGTTCAGTCCCAATGCAAGTCCCCAGAGCTGGCCTTGCATCTTCTACCTTTGCCCTTACAGAGGCTTTTGAAACAGAGGACTGTTTGCTTATTTCTATGGCAGTTTCACACTATAGGAAGCGCTATACGGCAGAAACTAGGTGAGGGGAACAGATATTGGTGAAATCTGTAGAGGAAAAACATGATAGTTCATAGTCATTGGAGTAACTCATGAAGCAGGTAAGCTATGGTCTTCAACTCTCTTGGGAAAGATGAGCATAATCAGTAGGGGTTTGCTTTTTTTTTTATTGAAACAAATGAGATCTTGTGGAGGTGGTTTTAAATGAAGAAGCTCTGGTCTGCTTACTTATGGTAATTATTCTCCTGATATCTAATTAATTAATAGAAACGGTGTTGAAGAGGGTGAGGCAGTCACCACCAGGAGGCATTAGTTACCACGTCAGCATGAGGAATACTGTAAATGTTAAAACAAGGAAAAATGAAAGCATATTGTATAATCCATTAGCTTTATAATACTAGAATCAAAAGTCATAAGAAGAAAGCATAGTGTGATGGAGAGCATGTGACCTGGTGAATGGGCTGTGTCTAATCTTCTACCTGTTGCTGCTTTGCTGTGTGACCAAAACCAGTTGCTTCCTTCCTTGTGTCTCAGTTCCCTCATCAATAAACTGTAAATAAGATACATGCCTTTCCCAGTGAAGTCAATATATTTCTCCCCCCTCTTCTCCCAGATTAATATGGGAACACTTTCTGTTAAGGAGAAGACTATGTTTTTTTTTTTTTCTTTTTTTTTTTTCAGAAACTCCCCTAGTTGAAGAATGAATGGAAATTAACAGACAGTTAATTTCACTTGTAATAGGACAATATAAAAATGCTGCTGCTGTGAAATCTAGTGAATAGGTTAAGTAAGAGGTAATAATCTATATGGGCTTTTAATGAGTTGACAGTAATTTATGCTAGTGCATAATTTGAATCTATTTATAGTAATATCTTATAATAATGTCATGGAATGATGTAAAATAAGTGTTACTCCTATGTTCTATGTTAAGGAACATACAAAAGATTCTGATTCTGAAAGTTAAACATGTGAACATTTTCCATTTCTGAAAACAAACTAAAAAGTATGATAAACTTAAGAAATATATTCCCTTTAAAATGTGAAAGAAATTATGATTTAATGATTTATCATGCTTGTTGTTATCATTCCTCTTCATATTTTGATAAGGGTATTTCTTGAAAATATTTCCTGCTAAAAAGTGCAAACAATATCACTAGTACTGCAATCTTTTTTTTTTTCTATTATTATAAAAAGTGCCTCCATTCAAGAGTTGGTGGCTTTTAAAGTTTGAGGAAATATGCACAACTTTATATATCCAGCACTGAACCAAATATCTCTCCTTTATTCAGCACTGAAACTCTCCTACAAATTGCTTTAAAAATTTGGATGGGTTTGTCAACACTTAATGAATTTTGGCCATCATAAATCTCAGATGTCCTCACTGAGTGAAAACAAAAATTATCACAGTTTCATAGCCTAAGCTGCCCTCACCATATGGTGAGTGCAAATGTTTCTAAAGCAGCAAATGTTCTGTCAGGGGGTTCTCGGGGATGTTTTGATTGGATTGCTCTATTATCTCGACAAGTCTGCCAAAAGAAAGCACCTGCACGGTGAAAAGCGTGGTCGAGCTGCCAGTCTGCAACAAGGGGAGCAGAGTGGAGCATGTGGGGACGAGTTACCTGTCACCAGACATGTGGAACAGGTTAGGACCAATTCTACACATGACCATATTGCTTTTTGCTTAAAAAAAAAAAAAAAAAAAAAAACGGGCGGGGG
>JAVCKT010036808.1:5060-36528 GCA_032273925.1 Rhynchotus rufescens | reverse complement strand
GCTTTATTGTCAAGCCAAATGCAGGTCAGTTAATTTGATGCAGAAAAGTTTGGGTTAAAATGTGGAGGTGTTGAACTTGGCCGTACCGATTTTCTGTAGCATGGGGACCTGGAATCTGGCTACAAGTCCTCAGCACTAGGCTGGAGCCAATGGTGACCAATGGTTCTGGTTACTTGTGTTGTTGCCTTTAATGCTCCACTTTTCTTTCTCTCATCTGCTGAAACACAGCCTCTGTATTCTCTTCTAGACTTACTCAACGAGAGATCCTGATTGCTCATAAGATCCCCATCATGTGTATTTTCTTTCAAATAATGCTTCACGATTGAACTTAACTAAAGCAGAACTCCTTGGTGTGCAAGTTATTCATGAGGCTTCCTCTAGTGTTGCTGTTGTATAGGTTGGCATTAATGCACTATTGTATTCTTTAATTATTACGCTTTTGGTTTGCTTCTAGAGTAATGATTTTTGTTTTTTTTCCTGAGTAATTGTGGGGGGAAAAAATGCTCTGCTGTGAATAGTAGCCATGTTCAAAAGCTGATGTAAATGCAGATTTGAAAAATGACCTCTGCTAACACACTGTGATATTTAATGCAATCTTTACCGGCCATACAAATCATGCTAGTTGTTCTACTAGCTTGCTTCTACCTTACCTTCCATGATTTTATAGCAAGGGATATTGATGAGTCTTGCTTTTCAAAAATAACCTTACCAGAATTAACCTGTTACTGAAAACTGATGTGCTCCTAGTTTTGCTGCCTTATTTAATAATCATATTTCAGTCCCCTGTGGGATTTTTATCTCATATATTTCTATTTCCTTGGTAAGGAATCTGTATGAGAAATTCATTAATTCCTTGGAGAAATTCTGCTGAAATTACTGACTAGTTTGAGCCTCCCCCCTCCTCATTTTGTTAACACTTTCAAAGATTTCTGTCAAGCTAGGAGGCATCTAACAAGCATTTTACAAAAGCTGTGTGCATTTTATTGATAGTTTGTTAACTTCTTTACAGCTATTTGTAACTTGGCAGTAAGTAGTAGTATTGGACATGCTACTAGGAAATATGTTGTGAGAACAATTTGGTACAGTTTTATTAACTGTAGCTTTCTTCTATCTCTAACTTAAGTTGTTGTTTTCCTAGCACTGCCAAAAAAATGCAAGTAATACCACAAAAAAATTGTTTTTCATTGTTATTAAAGCTATATAGTTAGCTCCTAGGCAAAAATAAGCAAAAGAATAGAGTGCTGCTCATGTAATTTTCATACAGCCTATCTCTGAGACAGTGAAACTGCAAATCTCGGTATTTGTAGGCATTTTTTAAATCGAAAGATATGGATTGGATATTCTTCGTTTCTATCTGTGCAGTGTCTTTTTTCCTGTAAATCTCCATCCCAGTTGGAAGTTTTGGTGCTGCAGTACTAATAATGCTGATGCCCTGCTCGGACAGATTGCCTCCTTTTGTCAATGATATATAAATGCTTTATGTGTAACTAAGGGTGCTAGTCAGGGTTAATCCATGTGAGATGAGATATTTATGCAAGATTTGTGAGACATCTGATATCTCTGCGTTCCTCAGAGGAAGACTCAGGTTTTTCTTAATTTCCAGGGTTCTGAGGATATCCAATAGTGATAATTTTCAGTTCAGTGACTACACCTTTTTATGTTGCATCAGGGTGGCTGCTGTATTTCAGCAGAGACTGCAAAGGATGCAAGGAGAAGATAAAAAAACCCCAAAAACTCAATGGTGGGAGCCTTTGTTACCCTTCTGGGGGTTTGGATTCAGGTCATGATGAACATTAGACAGCGAAAGGTTTTAAATGTCATAAATGACTATTTCATGGAGCAAGTAGGTGAAGAATCCAGGAGAAAATCCTTGCTGTGGTAGGTTCAAGGTGCAGATAGAGGAAAGCCACGTTGCAGCAGTGAGTGTACTCAGCGTTAGAGCAATAAACAATCCACCCGCAGTCCTATTGCACTTGACTTCCATAATGAGGATGACATGAAAATTGCAAGAGTGAGAAATCCTTCTCTGTTCCTCGTCTTCCTTTGTAAAAAGAAAGTTAAAAGGTTAAAACTGTTCAGGTTGCGCTGTGACTTTTAATGGCAGCATGTGAAGGGGTTCAAAGCTCTAACGTGTCTTGTCTGTGAAAAAGGCTCTTTGCTGTGGGGATAAGTCAATATTGTCAACCTCAAGAAGATGATTAGAAGTAGAAAGACACTTCTCAGAGAAAGTTGTCATAAAACAAGGAAAACAGGGAAGGGGGCAGGTTTTGGCAAGCAAAATGTAAGACTGAAAATTGGGAAGGAGCCTTCTGAAAGTGAAGCTTGGTTTATTGACTACTATGAGTAAGAACTACTACTAAGTCTTTTTGGAAGTGCACTGGATTCAAGATGTAAAAGGAACATTCGAGAAAAATAGGAATGTAAGTGTAGAGATCAAACTATTTCTTCACCTGTGAGGGGATTGTAGGGAGAGCTGTACACGTTGGAGCCCTTTTCTTCCAGGAGATTTGCGAGGAAGTGCCTCAAATTGAAGTGTCAGTGGGATAGGTTTTATAATTAATTGGTGAAAGGAACTGTAACAAATCATCAGAACCAGAAGGTATTAAATCAAGGTTTCCCAAAGAATTTGAATGTGAACTTGATGAGCTGCTGACTCTGGTTGGTGTGTAACCTATTACTTAAATTGGCCTTGATGCTGGAGAATGGAAGATTACAAAGGTGATGCCATATTTTTCTTTTAAGAACTTCATGAGTGTTCCAGGGAGCTGCAGACAGTAAATGTACAGGGCATATTGATAGAAACTGTAATAAAGAATAGACTTAATAAAAGCATAGGGAAGAGTCAATATTAGCTCTTGCAGAGGAAAGTTGTTTGAAGGAGGCAGCGAGTGTGTGGATTTAGCTGAGCTGGCTGCCGTGGCGTGCTTAGCTTTCCAGTGGGGTTAAAACAAGGCCGCTCTCTGAAAGCTCTTAAAATTTCAAAACTATTGGGTAAAATCTCTGGCTGGATGGTGGTGGGTTGGTTTTCACAATAGAGGGTGATTACTAGTGTTACACATTGCTCAGTAGTAAAAGGGACGTAAAGGTTACTGAGGAATGAAACATTTTTCAAGGTGATCAGAACTAAAAAGCTGGCTCAAATGAGTGGCCAAAGGCTCTATGCACATGAGAATCTATGTACAGATAGATTATTCTGTAGATCAACTATTATAGTTAGATAAAAAAGGAGCTGTGGAATACTATCTGAAAATACCAGCTCTGTCTTTGGCAGCAATGAAAAAAAAAACGATATGAAAATAGTATGTCAAGAATGATGGCAAAATAGAGAATTGTGTTGTGCCCTTCTCTAAAGTTCATGCATCTTAAATAGTGTGTGTAGGTTTGTTCATTGCAGAAATGAGATGGACAAAGTGGGAGCAAAAGAGAGTACAGAGGAAATAGGGTTATCAGTGGCCATAAGAGGTATGGAGGTATCCACGGCCATGGAAATGCAGTATAGCAGGCAGCTCCATCTGGGAAGCAAATAGTTGGGTATGAGAGAATTCCATAAAAAGATGAAATACTTTTCTCAGGTGGACTGTCTGGTCGGGTATGTCCACCATGTATTTTCAGTTATTTCATATTGGACATAACTAATATAATGGGATTACAAAAGCCATGAGGGCCTCTGCTCCTGTGACATGCGTAGGAGAAAGGTGCATGCATGTAATATTTACACAGAAAATAATTATTTATAAGGATGAAAAAGAGGACGTATATATTTCCCTTTGAGTATTGTAGTCTGACTTCAGGTTCTACAGCATTTGAGCTTATTTGAATAAAAATATTTAAAGAGAGGAAGAGAAGCCTAGCAGAACCGGCGCTTCTTGTGCATTATGACAAGATAATGAACATCCAGCATGTTCAAATTACTCTGTGTTTCTGCCACCTTCCTCGTGCTGAAACTAAAAATGTTCAGAGGCAGCACAGAGCAAAAAGGTAGAAGAAAGATGCTCAGGATCCAGAATCCAGATTCTCAAAGTTGGCAGTTTTCTTGATTTGATGGAATTAGGTTTGAGCTGCTTGTTCAAAGTCTGTTGTAACACTGTGGTGCGAACTGCCTTTTTAATACTCTTTTAAATAGCTGGTGTCCTGGCTTCCCCCTGCTTCCCTTGCTTCCCCTTGAAGTGGTTATTTTGCTATTGATACTACACTTACTGGCCGTACAGCCTTTGCTGTCCGCGTGTGCTGTTCACATCACCTAGCAAGGCTGCTACGTGACTGCTGCTCCGCTTTGGTGCGAAGAGGAGGATCTGCAGCATTTCCGTGGGCTATTGCTGCTCAGCACTGCTCTCGTTTGAGCTTTGTGATGAAATTTGCCAGCTCCTACAGGACTATTCTTATTTAGTTTTTCTAGCAGCAGGTATTTGCCTTTGTTGCAGGACAAACTCCAGGAAAGCAGCAGCATTCACAAAATGCAGAGTGTTTCATCGGGCTGTCTGCGGATTATGGAAGGCTTTGGGGACCGACTGAGTGCAGGGCTGTGCGAAACGAGCTGAACTTGAGCCGTCTGCATCAAACCAGTGTTGGTTTCTCTTTATTTTCTGCCTCCTGACTCCACCTGGGCTGTTTTTCATAGGGATGGCTAAATCCGCGTGGCTGCTAGATTAGGGAAAGTTCAGAGCGCTGCATTGTTCAACAGCCGGTAATTACTATGGATTATCCATCCTTTGTTTATCGGCCCTGCAGGGAGTTTGTTAACTTCTGTATTGGAAATGCCTGGTTTGTGGGCAGAGGATAATTATATGCATTTTTTGCTCATCTCAAGATTGAGATACAAAAGACTTAATAGCTCAATTTAAAGGGCTTGCTTTTCCTTTTCATCACAGGAGTTTCGAGTAGTGTCGTTTCCAAAAAGGAGAGCTTGTGCTGCTCACAATTAGCCAGAGAGAGCGGAAATCTTCACTGTCGTTTATATTGTATCTATATCATAGCATGTGCGTATCATGCATACCCTCACATTTTGGGATTAACACAATAACGTCTGCATAGTAATCACTTCATTGCTGGAATTTGCTGCAAGAAAAATTAAACTTTATTTAAAAAAAAAGGAATAAAAATACTGATAGCAACCATTAAGCATTAATTAGGAGTCATTAAAAGAATCATTAATTAGGAGTCATTGAAAAAATCTGAATAAACTAATGTGACTGTCATAATGGGCTTGCAAATTAGTTACCTGTTGGATTGCTCTTTTTTGATGTTAGGTTAATCTAAGAGAAGTGTCTCCACTGGACTTAAAAGTTATTTCTAAGCCAAAACCAAAATAATTCAACTGTAAAAGAAAATAAGTAGTTATCGCAACTTCTTCATCATCTTATAAGAGCACTCGAAGGTCAGACAAAAATTCTTTGAGATCTGCTTTGAGGAACTGTATTTTAACATTTTGAGAGAGTTTAGTAGTGACGTCGGAAATATTTCTGACCTCGTAGGTTTTTAGGTGGTATTTGTTGGCACCAAGTAAAACAAATCCCTCCTTGCACTTCCTGTCACCCTGCTCTGTCTCTTCTTATTGTGACTCAGCTTTAAAGCAAAACTGGTGTCTGAACAGGACGTTCAAGGATGTTTTCCTGAAGCCTGTGCTCCGATTCCTTCATTAGTTGTTCTTCCTTGCTTACAAGTTACGTTTTTCTTTATCTCAGTTATGTGCTTTAGAATTCGCTTTTAAAGAGGAAAGCAATATCAACATACTAACCCCTGTTTTTGCTGCTACGAATACACGTAGTTGTTGCATCTGTTTCGTGGCTCTTACAGGGCCTGTTCCATGGAATCTCGCTTGCAATCTAAGAAAGCATCATTTAAAAATCCTTAGGCTTTTCCTGTGGCGATGCCATCCTGTGTGGGTGCTCTAAACCCATCCCTTCAAACAGTAAGAAACTTCCACGGTTCTAGCCTAGGTTTCTATGGGGCTAGTTCTATACGTGGTTAGTATTTGTGCTGACCTCATCCCTTAGTCTCTACAGTTCTGTTGGCCACCTGAGATTTAGCTTAAGTGTTGAGCTTTTGGAAACCCGCAGTTTTCCCCCGGATTTGTTTCCTTATGCTGCGAGTAGCCTCCTCTGCAGGGGCTTGGCTTGAGGGAACCTGTGAATGGGAGCAACCAGGATTGCAGGTCAGGCTGCCCCGAGCCTTGGTACAAGGCAAGCAGCGTTTCCCTCCCATATTAAAAAAACTTCCCCTGAAACTTGCTTCAAAGCTGCCTCTCTTAACTGTCCTCTATCTAATACACCATTTTTTTATTTATTTTCCATCATTTTTTGCTTGATTATACCAGAAATTCTCTTTTCCCTTGAGCACAGCTTTGTATGTTGTACTAACTATTTGATCCTACTTCTGTTATCTGTCCTTAAAGTTACCTTGTTCTTACTGTATGATAGATGTCATCTTCTATGTTGACATGCAGCGAGTCTCATTAGTATTTTCCTTTTGTCTCAAAGACATGGATCTGAACAATAAAAATATATCTCATGACAAGCCTTTGGAAAGAAAATATATCAGCAACTGCTAGAGATCAGTTTTTCCATGTGTGTTATCTTTTAACTATTTTAACCCTTTTTAACTATTTAACCCTTAATCCTATTTACTTTAGGATTTTTATATTGTTTTTATTTTTTCCCACTGAATTAGTTATTTCCTGTACAGTATTGTAGTGATGCTTTCTAATATTTAGATAAAGGAGATCCACCACTCCGTGTGTAGAGAAATCTTGTGGTTTATCAGCAAAACAAACTAGGGAAATCTGGCACAAATTATTGCTGGTTAACCCAAGTTGCATTTTATCCTGTTTTTCACTTCAGGTCTCTAATTATCTGTCTTTTGAAACGTTTTAAAAACATTTCATTTCTCCTGAGATCAAATCAGCCAACATTTAGATAGCAAAATGAGTTTTTGCCTTCTTTAAAAGGGCATTTGCATTTGCTATTCTTTAATCCTGCGGTACCAATCTGCCTTGATAAATGGGCTCTCAGCCCCGTGGTAATTGCGCCCATCTGCTTTTAGCGAGGGAGCTCTCTGGGTCCCTGAGCTTGGGTGCACGGAGCCCTTCAGAGCTCTCTGTGCCTCTCCTGCTCTAGTGTTTCCGTGTTAATGCTAGTGGAAACTGGAACTTTTGCAGTTGTCATTTTATTCTTCTGCTGTTTATTCTGGAAAGGACCCTTAATCTGGAATAAGGGAGGCCCCTTAATGAGGGAAGGCCCCCTCAGTCCTTTCTTTTCCATTTCTTTGGAGCTCGTTGCTTAATCCCGCAGATCTCCGTGGAAGAGCTTCATATGCAGCTAGGTGTGGAACCTGCTTTCTGTGCTTTTTTCTGTAGTGATTAGGATCTGCATTCCAGGTAGCTTTTACAGCTTTCTGTTAGAGACTTGCCAATTTTGCCCTGATTAGAAAAGGGATTGAGTAAACTTTGCTTTCATGTGTGTGCATGTGCATACATGAGTGACTGCACCGAATCCTGTGTGCTGCACCATCCTTCAGGTGTGAGAAATTAAATAAAAAGGCTTTAGTCCAAATGTACAGAGAGTAAATAGAAATGACTTACGGATGGAGTGCATTTGTACATGAAGGTCGTGTTGTGGAGCTTGGCCACATTAGGTTTTCCTTCCCATGCTTGTAAAAATGCTGCACTAACAGAACATCAACTTATTCTTAAGAATATGAACTGTAGATTTAATGAGTTGGGAAGACTCGTAGGATGTTTCTTCATAGGTTACTCTTTGAAGCATGAGCACACAGCAGGCCTGCAAAGAAAACGGGCTCCTCGTGGCCAACAGCACAGGTTGTCTATGCAGTTCAGTGGCCCATCTTCAGAATAGCTGTAATATATTCTTGTCACCCCATGTGAATATATACTGTTTAAGATAAAGATGCCTCATTATTCAAATTCTGATAGTAGCATCTTTCTCTTATGTTATCTTTCTTTCTATTTTACATCCTTTTGTCCTGTTATCCATATTCATATTCATGGCCACTCAGTGGGGAAATGAGGGCCCTCAAGAAGGTCTGCTTTTTCCTGATTAGGGAAGTAAATACTTGGTAACTTCAGATGAATGAGAGATAACACGTTATTTCATTTTCATGAAGGATTGGTACTCCATAATTTAGGATGTTTTCAAAGTAATGCATACTTTTCCAACACGTTTTTAAGGCAGTGATGTTATCTGTACTGTCTGGCCAGGTTCCATATACATCTGTTTTGCGTAGAAATTTGGGTGCAGGATATTACAGATTTGGGGGGTTTTTGGAGGGTGAACATTGAGTAACTAAACAAAAGTTTTTAATTGGTGCTTAGTCCTCATAGCAACAAGTTGCAGTGGTTGTTTGGTAAATTGTTTTTTCTCTCTCTCTTTTGTGATATTTTAGGGTCAGGGTTTGTTGTCACTGTTGGTTGTGTTGGTTTGGTGGTACCTTACTGAGACAGAGGTTCTAAACTGCAGAGTCAGCCTTGAAGGAGCTTTCAATTTGGATTTCTGGGTTTTGGGTCCCTCCATCCCCCGTCATGACATGTGGCAAATGCCATTACGAGCCCTTAAACAGAATCTGTTTTATGCAGGAGGGACAAACCAGTCGGAGTGAAGCACAGCTTTCAAGAAGATGCATGTGGTCATAGAAAACAGTTGGACAATGTTTGAAAATATATTTTTTTGATAAGTTGCATGCTTTGTGTCTTAGCAATTATGTTGATGAATGCATTGTTTGGACAAAAAAAGAGATTTAATAGTAATATTTCAATTTACTAGTAATATTTAAATATTACTAGTGTAATGTCCAAAATGGAAGACTTCTTGTCTTAATGGGTACAAGTGCAATACGAATCTGACTCAGCTTGTGAATTTGTAAGAAACAGGTGAGTATCATAAACTGAAGCTGCTAATGAGGGGAGGAGCGTGGGCAGCCCCTTGGACCCTTTGGGAAAGAGGCAACAGCTTTGGGTTGGGCAAGTGAGAAACCTCAGGGATTGCAGGTTTTTGACCTTGCATTAAAAATGAGGCGTGAAGATAAATGGCTAAAACTGGCCTGTCCTAAGCTGTCTTCAATAAATAGCTAAGGATCTTTCTCTGTATTTTGGCAATGTAAGAAACTTCAACCAAGAGAATTTCAAGGGATTTTATGAGCTCTTGCTGCTTGTTCACTTGTACTGATTCTGTTTTAGGTGTTTAAGAAAGTGGCAAGAATATAGGTGACTATTTCTCTGCCCCAAATTGATCTCTTAAAAATTATAAATTATGTTAACCAACAGTTGTTATGGATCAGGTTTGAAAGCACTATAATTACAGCACAGAAATTCTAAAATATTTATCCCTTAAAAGGGTTCCTATGGAAGCTACTACTGTTTATGTTTATTTGCCCTTTCCCTAAAGAAACAGTTGGTAGTTAGAGAACTAACTAGCTGTACCTTTAAGCTGGTGGTTTGCCCCTTCTTCCCTTTCCTTGATCACTTGTATTTTTGTTGCGTCTTGTCTGTATTAGATCATAATTTCTTCGAGATAGGTAGAGAGTATGACGCTCATTTAAGGCCTTCAGGCAATATCAAAATACAAATAAGTCTTCTTGAAAGATCTTTAACATATGATCCAAGTTGTTACAGGGCAGCAGCTTACATTCTGTTCAAGCTTAGCAATATACAGTCAAGTTTAAACAAGTTGGGAGCTGACAGTCCTGACTTCTAGTGCTCGCTCTGCAGTTTATCTACTTCTTGAGTCTTTACCAGCCTCCCTTATCAGAAAATGAACCACCAGCACGTATGCTAATAGGACATTTATTTGGGGATTTTTAGTTGCAGAAAAGCTAAATCATTCCAGAGTTTCCAGGGGAAATTTTTTTCACTGTAGTGTAGTTCTTCAGGGTGCAATCTCATATACAGAATATACAGTAGTACACATTTAGATGCTGTAAAATTAGTAACTCTTCATTTAAAAAATTAATTTCTGAATATTGTTAAGCGCTTAAAAAGTGTGTCCACATCATTCCTTTTTATGTGCATGCTAAAATGTAGTATTCAGTTGTACTATTGCATTCTGTTTCTCAAATGATCAGATAATGTATTAGTAGCTTGTCAACCTCCAGTAATAAGGAGCTGTCTGCAATTTGTATGGAATCCATGAAAGTCATCAAAGTGGAAAAAATGCACAATAAAATATACCTGTACAGCATACAACACGTTATTTAACATCATAAAGTGCTGCAATACTGAAAATTTACTGCCATATAAGCCATGCTAATATGCAGTGAAGTTATCTCCGAGCTGTACTTGGAAGCCTCCCTGTTCAGCTGCAGCAGTCTGTATTTCTGGCTTTGGACTTTGGGGAATGCCAAGCTGAGCTTGCTAGGAAATATCCTTGGAATCAGGACACGCTGGATTTAGCCCTCCCTCCAATGTTAATTCATTTCTGTGTCTGCTGATGTTGCAGTGATTGTAAGTACAATGAAAAAATCTAACCAGAATTGAACAGTCTCTGCTGGGGCAGCTACTTGCCCTTAGTCAAAAGTCCATTTTCTGTTGGTCGAAAGGGTGTCTTATCAGGAATTAATTTTTTTTCAGCTGTGGAAGTCATCTGGCTGGAAATTGAAGAGGAATGGTGGTAGGGTTAACTGAGCTGTCCTTGTAGGAAACATTTTTTATAAGAGGAGGAGGAGGAGCTTCACCTTGGTTTGCACTGGAAGGATTTGGTATGTTGAAAGCTTTCTTTAAAATACTGTACTTGAAAAATAGTTTTTATGTTGCTTGGTGTTGTGAGAAATCATAAATAGGAGACAGATTATGGGGCACCTAAAGCTGAGCTTTTATGTGAAATTTAATTTAAAGTTTGCCGAAATAGGCAGTGCTACTAAAATGCAAATTGTTCTTGCAACACTAAGTGTATCTTTATGGTGGGCCTAATTGGTTTGCAGATAAGTTGCTGACTTTTAATATTGGGGAGAATGCAGAATTGCCAGTGTAGGGCCTATAAACCCGTATAAACCTGCCTGGCAGCAGCGCTGCTCCCTGGTCCTGCTGGTGCCGATGGAGCCGCCGGGCACGGGGCTGGATGGAGCTACCGGCCGTGCTCTGCGCCCAGCATTGCACGGCCTGTGTTTTGGGCACCTCCTGGCCAAGAGCAGGGTGAGATGGAGGCTTCTGCAGAAGCCACCTGCATCTGTGGGGTCAGCCTCCATTGAGCCACGGGTGTGTTTAAGAGGAGCCATCTCCTGGAGTTGATTTGGAAGGCCTGTGGGGCAGGTGGCCCGTTCTGGCCCTGATGTTCCTCACCTGTGCAGGGGAGCCAGCTGGCCAGGATCTGCCTGGTTGGTGCTTGGTGCCTGCTCCGCACTGAGGGGCTCCCGTGTTGGGCACGTAGCTCTGGCCCTTCTTCCTGCGAGTTGCAGTAAGTGCGAGCAGGTTGTGTGGGGATGGGGATCCCCACTGTGTGGGGATGGTGGTCCCAGCACGTGTGGTCGTTGGGTTAAGTGCCTGCGTTGGGGTGGGAGGGCCGGAGAGGTCTCATGGGCAGGAGGGGTGGCAGGGCGCAGGCCGCTGGTGTTGGGGCCAGGTGTTTTGTCCGAATGTGAGATAGCGGCTCGCAGGGACACTGCCCGGAGCCATCGCCAGGGAGTGTGAGGTGTTTAACAACAACAACAACTGGCGTGAACTGCACCAAGCGCGTTCAGGCTGTGCAGCTTTTGCAGTGGAAATACCAGCAGTGCCCCTTGTTGGGAAGGGTCCTGGTCCTTGGGGGCAGGAGGTGGTGGCTGGGCTGCCAGGGGGCTGTGCCGGGCAACACACCATTGCCTGGGGAATGGGGGATATCCACCTGGGAAAGGCGCTCCTGAGTACCCCCTTCCTGGGAACATCCGCCTGGGAAAGGTGCTCCTAAGGACCCCCTTCCTGTACTGCTCCTTTCAGGTTTCTCTCTCTAATTTAAATTTCTAGATGACTATAGAAACTACCTTCCCTTTTATTTAAGGATGAAATTAAATATTAAAAGATAACTTGATGGAATGTCATACTGTATTTATATATAATATATATAATTTTCTAAATGCAGCTCACATAGACTTTGAGTACAGCTGTAAAATTAACCAGCTAGATAGCAGGATGGATTAGCGTGTGCTTCTGTATAGGCACAGTGAAAAGGAATCAAGTTCTGGCAGGCTGGGTTGTTAAAGTTTGGGGAGGGTCTGTTTGTTTTCTTTTGCTTTCAAAAGCCGCAGTGGTGCTGAATACTACTGAAAAATTAGAGTTAATAGTGCCCTGGCCACCTTAGCCCTGACTATCACTGGAGTGATGGGTGGAGAAATCCTCGCAGCGCGAGGTGCTGGGCTTGGGCGCTGCTCTCAGTTGTGCCTGGTTCAGCTATTGGCAAAAAACAAACCTCCACCTGACAGTGTTTGTGAGTAGCTGCGTGGGCTCTGACAAAACCTACTGAGCTTGATCACAGGGCTGTGAATATTGCTTTGGCCTCGCGCAGCGCCTCGCTGGGGCTCTCAGCAGCGATTCTGCTCTTTTAATACGGGATTTGCTTTGGATTCTTTTACCAGATTTCTCCAGTTGGTTGGTGGAGGCCTGAAAACTAGGTGGAACTAATATAAAAGCATGAAATTAATTGATACTGAAACTTAATACGCAGAAAAACTCTTTGTTAGTAAAGAAAAACAGTGAAAGCAAATGCTTTCCCTTGGAGTTGTCTAAAGGAGAAAAAAATACATGGCTTTCAGCAGCTTCTCTTTGATAGACTGTGTTCGATAAGGGAGACTTGGTATTTTATCTCCTTGCTCAGTATTGATTACTCCTGGTGGATGTTTGGGATCTCTTACAGTAATGTGGCTTTTTAAAAACCTTTATTGCTGCTGCTTGCTGTTTGGTTGCACCTTCTGCCTATCTCTTGGGGCTCGGTCTCCTGCGTCGGCAGGGACCTTGTTGCACCCAGTGCTCTGGGATCCTTTCTCCGCCTTTGCTCCTGGGAGAGCGTCCCATGGGTTTGGCTTTTAGTGTAAATCATGAGTTTTGCATGTGAAATGTCTGCACCACTGAGTAGTCTGGTTTGTGTTTAGCAGCTCCGTGGTCCCTGAGCCTGGCCTGAAGGTGATGAAAGCTGAGGAGGAGCAGTGCTGGTGCAGACGAAGAGCGATTCACCGCTGCTCTGGGGGGTATTGCCAGTAACTTACCTCTGTCCTTCAGCCCAGGCATCTTTTGGATGAGAGTTGGAGTTTTGCAAATCACTACTTCCCAATGTCTAAACAAGACTAAGTAATCTATAATCTCTGCTCAAGTAGGCTACTTTGAATTTATTTCTCATAAATACAGGGCAATTTGGGATGTGAAATTCTGTGTTTGCTACTTACACTTTGCTTCTATTCAATAACTAGATCTATGTTCATAAAAACAGCTTCTGTGAAATGTTGCATTGCAATAGATTTTGAACTGGCATTTGTTTCTGAGATAAAGTAGGGAGCTTGGTCCAAAATAGTATATTTATGTAAGTTTCTTCAAAAAAACAAATACTTATCTATCATATTTATACTCTACATGATACTGTTTTAAAAATCTCATTAATACTCTGAAGTAGCATTGAGAAACAACACATTTTTGGGGTGCGTTCTGTATAAAACTTGAATTTCTGCACTATCGGAGTGGAGGACTGTAAGGTTGTAGAAATTCTGTTGCCTTTCCTCCATGTGCAACTCCTGTTTGTGAGATTTTTAGAGTGTGTGTTCCAAGATGCACCTACAGTGTTGCTGGAGTCTGTTATCTTAATGTGGTATAATAAGTCTACCTCAAAAGCTGTCTTTTGTTACCGAATAAGAAATAGGTTGCAGTGAAAAGGCATAAGTGCTAAGAAAATATTTTTCTGGGTAGATGCTGGGAGGAAGCCTTTTAAGCCTTTCTATTTACTTTCGTGTGTTTTGAACTAGAGTGTTCTGATTGTGGGAGAAAATAAAAATAAGTAAATGTGAAGGTAGAACTAGAATTCCTTTCTTTTGGATGAAAATAGACGTGGGGCTCTGTGAATAATTTAAAGTAGCAGCAGAATTGCGTGTGCTTTAACCAAAACCAAAAACAAGTAAGTTGGTAGCTAAAACATGGAATTAAGAGACTCGTGAGCATGAGAGTTGCGGAATATTGTAAAAGGAGACATCAAGCTTTGCAAATTTGGGAGAGTTGCTTGTAAGGGGCAGCCAGCACCTGGGTGAGCTTGCTGGGGTGGGCAATCCGGGTAGGTTTCCATAAAGGTTTTGATGTGGTGCCTCTTGCCAAGGAGTCCTAAGGTTTGACTTCCATGGGTGGAAGGATGCCCTCTTATGGATTCTTAATTGATTAAAGGAAAGTTAAGGTAGGAAAATATACTTAGGAGACTGTGTGCTGGGAAAGGGGTCTTGCTAGAGGAAACACGGAACAGATGAGGTGACCTGGGCTGGGTGGGGAGAGGGCAGAGCTGGACTGGGACAGGAACGGGCCCAGAGGTGGTGGGGGCAGTGGGAGCGGGTGGGATGGAGCCGCTTCTCACGACGTGTGCGGAGAGCATCACACGGCTTGTTAGGTGGCAGAGAAGGGAACCGAAGCGGGTGCTTTCCGGTGGGTCTGATGAAGAAACAGAGCCATTTGTGAAAAGCAGAGATGTACCTACGTTTAGGGAGACAGCCTGTGATGCTTGAGCAGGGATAACGGTGGTGCTGGCCCCGGACCTTTTCTCTCCTCCCTGCTCTGCTGCCAGCTGCGTCAAGGCAGGTCCGGGGCTGACACTGGTACTTCAGTCCGCTCCAGAGTGAACGGCGCCGCGTGTGTGTGACCTGCGGGAGCCTGCCCTGCTGTGGGTGCCAGGGGAAGGTGCTGCTCTCGCTGCTGAGCATTAGCTCTCACCAGAGGTTTGTTGGGCAAACACAATGCAAATATTAAATTAGTACTTTTTGATTAAATGTTTTCCTTCACAATGCGGGCAAATTAGTGTTGACACGGCTATTGTCTCCGACTCGGATCCTGTAGGGACGTATCCTGCAGATCCCTTTTACAACACCCCGACGAATCCAAGTGGTCTGCTCTTTCAGACAATGCAAAGGCTTTTCATTTTGTTTCACTGTATTTAATTAATATAAATACACCCAGAGGCTCGAGTGGTTGCTGTGTATTTAAAAATAGAATTATGAAGGTTAAACAATAAAAAAAAGCAAGGCACAGACTTATTATACAAGCTCTATAAAGTTATGTTAATAGAATGATAAAGATTTAGTTTAAAATGATTAAAATTCAGAACAAAAATAGGCTTAAATATTTAAGTGTATCTTTAGATCCATTGCCTTTTGGATCCTCTGCCCTTTTTCTACATTGCCTAATCTTCATATTTGTTTTTTAAAATACTTAACTAATTATAATTTAATATTGGCTCAGAGAAATTGAGTTCTGCATATAGAGGTCTTTTTTTTTCTGCCTGTGTATCTGTATAACGTGAGCTGCACTTATCTGTGCCTATTGAGTGGAATATTATTTTCCTTTAGTAGCTTTATTAGATTAGTTAGATGGTTATTTGTTACTTTTTTTTTTAAACTATTCATAAGAGATGTGATTGCCGTTCTGCACGGCTTTTAATTTTACAGGTTATGCAAATTAACAGACAAAGGCAAGAAGGAATGAGGGAGCAGATCTGGAAACGTGTTTCCGATGGCTTGATGGCTTCATCTGTTTGCAGGCGGCGGCTCCCGGCCCGCGCTGCCAGCCGGCGCTCCCGTGTCCCGCTCGCGGTGCTGGGGACACTGGTGGCCCTTGGTGGCACTTCAGTGGTTCTCCTGCCGCAAACGCACCCTCCCGCTCCTGGAGCAAGAGATTTGCGCCTTGCAGAGTTTCTGAATGCGATCTGGGCGGTGTTCTCAGCTGAAGGGCTGTCAGCAGAGATCAGAACATCTCACCCTTGGGTGTCAGGCAGTGGCACGCGCCGAGATCTAAGTGTTGTATCTACATATTTCAACAGAATATGTTGCCTTCTGCCTTCGCATTCGCTTTCTACATTCGCTGGCAGACAGGTTGCTTTTTGTGTCCTTTCCGTGCACGTTACGCCAGAAGATTCCTAGCAGGAAGTAAATGTATGGGTGCTCCCTGATGAAGGCCTTTGGGCAGCGCGGCTGCGGGAGCGTGTCCGAGTTGTCCCTCCTGCGGCCGTCTCGCCCGGTCCCACGGGGCGCCGGCCACCTGAAGCCTTTTCTGCTCTACGTTTCCATGGTAATTTTCCAGCCCGAGCCAAGGAGAAACCCAGGTTTGCAAACGGCAGATTCTTGAATAACTTCCTCCCAAGTATTGTGCTGAGTTGAACTATGTTGCCTCATAAAAATGCCGCTCCGGGTGGGAGCTGTCAGGTTTATTGGATTACGGGGAGGCCGTGTCTGTGCCTGCGTCCTCGAGCGCGTACGCGCCTCTGTGCACGTACACGTCCACGTGTCCAAGCCGACACGGAGCCAAGGAGCAGGCGGGTCCCGGTGGTGCTCGTGGGGGTGTTCGTGGTGCCCTTGCCCCCTGCGATGCCAGCCAGGGCTCTCACACTTCTCCTCGCCCTCACCTGCACAAGCAGTCACGAGTTTTTGGTAGCATCACTCCTAGGCTTTGCAGACCCCGAATGGGTTCTATGCCTGGAAGCCACTCAGGTTATTCAACAGTCCTTGAAATCTGCCAGTTTACATGCTTCCTTTTCTGTGAATAGAGGTAGGCAAATGAAAAATAGCTTAGCAATCAGAAACTGTTCTCGGCGAGAGGTTACTTGGGAGAGTGGAGATGGGAATGCGCCTCAAAATAGCAGATGTGGTCTTTGACGTGATGAAAATGATGCGTGTTGTCTCACCTACAGTAAAATTGGAAAGTCTTTGGAAAAATGAAAATTAGACCTGGCTTTGTCTCTAGTCTTGCAGCAATCTGAGCAGAATTCAGTATGTTGGGGCGGGGGGAAACCTGAATTGCTTCATATTGAACTCACCTCTTCATATTTTGCAAGAGCAAAATGTTGTTTAATATTAAAGCAGGAGCTTGGTGTATGTGTTTATGGTGTTGATGTGGTTAGGGAAAAAAAAAAAAGCACTTTAAGGTTTTGTTGAAGCTCGTCCAGTAATGAGATGCATTGAGATGATGTGGATATCTTAATGGTAAATTTTTCATGTCGTTAATAAGGAGGAAATGTAAAGAATATTATCAGAATAGTCGCTCTGACACGCAGGAAAATGTTAAACTTTATCACATTGCGACAAAAATAAACTCATTTATGGCCGCACAAATATGGTTATGCCTTGTGTTTGCCTGCTATAAATTTGATTTATTCCTATAGTAATTACAGTCGTTGATTTGGTAAAAGTTGAAAACATTTTTCCCCAAGCGTAACAAAACTTCTGTGTTCCCAGTGCTATTGCATTGCAACACTTTGAACTTGCTTAGCAGACATGACAAAGGGGTTTAATTAAAATACTAGCAAGATTACAAAAAAAAAAAAAAGTCATTTGTCTGTATTAACTTTGTGCATTTCTCATAATTCTTTAATTCTGGTAATAAAGGAAAAATACTGTGACTGAGATAAGAGGTTGTCCGTCCTCCCCTATTGCCTCCCTCGTGGGCTATAGGGGAGCTGTGGGACGCGCTGCTAATTCCCCACAGCTCTGAGCGCTGTTTAGGCATCTGAGCACTGTTTAGGCCTTGGCTCTCGGTGCACCGATGAGCAGGAGATACCAGGAGGCTTCTTCACCAGCAGGAGCTTCATCCTCAACGAGGTCGGAGGTGATGGAGGGAGTCTCCATTTCTGAGCCCTTTCAGCTCCCATGTAACTGGACAAATACCTCATTACTGCTCACTGTTTTAATCTTGGTATTAAACAAAACGTGGTGATGGTAGACCTGTGAGAAATTCTAGTAGTTTATCTTCTAAACAGTGGGGAAAAAATTACCTGTTGTGGTCAATTGAGGAGTAAATCCAACATGCAGTAAGATGAGCAGCGGTTGAAACATAAGAGAGCATCTCTTCACCCCTTAAAACCTATTGGTGGAGAATCAGCTCTAAATTGTATCCCACTACTGAGATATTTCGGATGTGGTGTGACAGTGGTCTCCTATAGCAGTCCCATGTTGTTTGTTAAAGTTTTAATATATGTTCCTTAAAACTTCTACTTATAAAAAAATATATATATATCCCGATATTGTGAAATTAAAGAATGTCATCCCCAAAATTGGTAGGGTAGCTGGGGGACCTGCAAGAATCTTCTGCCGAATGTGCAGTGAGTTTTGGCCAAGGAGCAACCTTAGCTCCTCGCTCACAGGAACGACCATTGTCAGAGTTCAAGTCTTTTAACTTTCTGCTGCTTTGTAATAAATATCTCCTTCTCTGAGACATAATTTAAATACAGATACAAATCAAGCAAAAACTTTGATGTAAATCAGTTACTTTGATCTCACTTTGTTACTTTTCTCAAAGGAGAGGTTGATGATTATAAGTTTGGTAATTACGAGAATGCCTTGATTTGCTGCGAAGTGCAGCTTTTGCAAGGAGCTAACACCTTTTGTCAGTGTTAGAGCATATTATGTTATAATTGCTTAAATATGCTAAATAAGAATTCAGAGACTTGATGTTCATATTTTTGGTAGTCAAATATTCATTTAATATGTACTAAATGCTAAATTTATAGTTCTATTAGATGTAAATATAGGTGTAAAATTCTTGTGGCACAAAAGTGAAGTGCAGTTCAAATGCATGCTAAAATACACAAAAGTATTAAATGTTGGTTATATCTTAAATGAACTAGATACCGCATTAAACTTGTTGATGTATTTTGCCTTTAAAATGGGTAAGGTACTGCTTTCAGGGCATTTTCATTTGAAAAAAGTAATTTATTAACTCTGGATAGTGATGGAACAATGTTATTTGTTTTTCAAATTTGTATTTAGTGTATGGGCTTCGGCTTCCTCAACTTAATGTTTATTCCTACACAGAGAATGAAAACAAATCTTCATGCTCTTCTGTTTCTTAATTGATATATTGTTTTGAGCAAATCAAGTCATTGAATTGAATCAAGTAAATAGACTGAAATTAGGAAAAAGCCTTTTCTGTCTGAGCTGAAAAGGCCCCTCACTATTCTAGGGCAGGTTTAGTACTTTTCTTTCAGGTGTTGAGGGAGTCAGATGACTAGGCTAAAGTCTGGGAAGTGAAAACAGTGTTTTTTGGGTTTTATTATTTTTAATGAATATGAATACATATTTAATTTGAATGCTTTTGATAGTCCTAACATCAAAAATGAACATGTATATAAAATACACCATTATACTTTAAAAATATAAACCTAAATGAAGATTATGAAAATACTTTAAGATGCATTATTTAAAATAAGTATCAAAAATATAGTTTTATTTCATCTCTGAGGAATACCAGCAATGCAAAATGACATAAATTCATGCATCTGAGTTTCGCTTATTCAGTGCCAAATGTATAAACACATTGCAACAAATAAGTATCCAAAATTCGTCATTGTGCATAATTTGCCATTTAGCACTGTTAAATTCCTTCTGAATATGTAGTGCTCATCTAGTCCTTATAATTAAGAGTTATATCTAGGTGGTTATGTTGCATTTGATTATCTGTGAGTTTTGGATAACACAAATATTTTACTGCATGATGGTGTAAATGTGATGTAAAATAGTTATGCAGTGCTTTTAGTGCTATCAATACATTTTGTTGCTATATTCACATATAAAAATTAGAAAGAGGCAGCTTTGAGAAAATACTCTATTTTGCTTAGGAAAATAAACAAGAATATATGTTTATTGTAAATGAATTTGAAATTCTCCTTATTTTAACGCTTTCTGTTACAGCCAAGCACTCATTGGGGATTGTAGCTCATGATAATTCTGCAATAGGGAAGGGGAAGGCTCTTTCTCTGCTCCTTAAATGTGCTTGCCTAGATGTTGTAAGTATATCCATATAATATATGTTGGCTATTGCAATTTGAAATAATCTTGCCTTACTGTAGCATTGCTGCAGCCGAAGTGAAAAACTTTTAGGTTCAAACAGTTCAGTGCTATTTTACTTTTAGTTTTTCAAGGAATAAAAATGGTAGGTTAAGAAGAGGTGCTAACAAAGCCTGATATACTTAGGGTGAAGTTCTTCTGGTCGTGTTTTTAACCATTTTTGGAAAAAGTAGCTGCCTATGCTCCAGCGTTAATGGAGCCTAACAGTTCTTGGGGTTTTGTGTCGAAAGTCTTGCGGAGAGGAGCTCGTGTCGGCTCCTCGGTGTAATGGAGCACACATGTCAGGCACCACTAATGGGGACTTGATCTAATAGCTCCTTGGAAATGTTCCTTCACGCTGTTTATTGCCACTGTTGGATTTATGCTGTAGCAAGATGTTCATGCTAGTTTCTTGGAGGTTATCCTGTTGTGGTAGTGTCTGATGCAATCAATTCCAATGGACTTCTAAAACAAAGCAGGGAGGAGGGGATAAGGCAGAAACCCCCAAGCCCAGAATCACCCATGTTACATTTTGACATTAATTCTCATTTCCCATCCTGTAAAAGCCTTTTTTTCCATTAGAGTCCGTTTCCTGTTGTATGGAGTAATCCCCTGGAGGACTGAAGAACCCCGAGAGCCCCTAGGTCCTTGAGTAACAACCCTAGTCCTGACTCTGTACTCGGTAGCGCTCCTGCAAGTTGCAGGATTTAGCAGTTTGGACGCGTGGTTATTCCCACTTCCCTGTGTGCTCCTGTGCTGGAAGAGCTCTGCTCCGGTAGGAGACAAGGTACCAGTGTCCTCTGCTGAAAAAGCTGCAGAGATGACACCTTAGAGGCTGTTGGCTGCGGGAGTGTCTGCTTGATGGGAGTTCAAGTCGTGGAGCAGATGAGCTGGGGAACCACTGCGTGCTCAAAGAACGCTCCAGTCTAGCTCATCCTGCACAAGCAGTGCTAACCGTATCCCTCTCCTTTCCCTCCTTCTGAGCTGGTTGACTATCAGCATGGTGATTTGTTTCTTCTTTAAAAAAAAAAAAATTCTAATCCTATTTCCTAATAATTAGATATTCTTAATTCCTGAAATATATATATATATATATAACCATACCTCTGTGATTACTGACTAGGTAACACTAATTTGTATGCTTATTATCCTTGTCTCTTCGTTCCTTGAAGCTTCATTAAGATCTTGGAGACTCTGCTCAAATTATGCATGTGTTGAAAAGTTCCTTTTCATGAGCTTTGAATTACATTTTTTTTTCTTAACTTAGGACTGCTTGATAGCTGTAATCATGCCCACTGCTCTATTCACGTTGGATATAAAGAATGCATTAATCATCTGGGAGGGAAAAAATGACTAGACAGTTGTATTTCTGTTGCTGGAGTAGCAGGGAAGATGATTCCTGGGGTCTCTGTCATGGGCACAAAGTGAAATCCGCCTCCTCCTGGTAGGGAAAATCTCAATACTCTTTGGGAGAAGAGAGGAGTTCCACATCCTACCCATGTCAGGTGGTTGCTACTTTTTCTCTTGATTATTTTAGTGCTGTGATGATGGCTGTAAGAGCTATTAAGGATGTGCCTATGGAGGAAACGGGAAAAGGATGAAAATCAAATTCCTAGTACAAACAAGACTGCTCCAGGGATGTTGCGCATCCTTTTCTAAGCTAGACACTTGTATTGCTGTGCATCCTGTCTTTTGAGAAAACATCCAAGGAGAATTAAGGCACATAATAATACACAGAAAGCTCCTGAGCAACTTTAAAGGACAGTCAGGTGTGATCTGCTAATGCTTTACTGCTCAAACTCGAGCTTGGCCTTTCTTTTGAAGTTTAATACAGACCCTCCTTATTTAGCCATGGATCCAGCCATTCCCACCAAGAACATTGCTGTAGTGCTATCCATATAGGAATATTGCAAGAGCAGCAACAAAATACATCAACATTGCATCAACTGCATGAAGACCTTCAGGGTGCAACTTCAGCCACATCTTGTTTTATGAAGCCTTTTCCTACAGTGATGATTTCAGCACTACCAAAGTACAGCAAAGCCTTTAGTTTGGTGTGTGAAATGATGAAGCTGCTGCCCTGGAATACTCAAAGAACTGTGCACTGCCTGCTCCTAACTATACACCTGTGGTTGCTGTTACTCTTGTTCATTTGCCAGTAACTGGGTGTGGGGGTGAGATGTCCCAGAATAAAATCTTAATGCTAGTTGGATATGTTGTAAAGGGCTCAGTCCCTGTCCCTGAAGCAGTATGGATTGGGTAAAAAGTCTTTTCTTCAAACCTAAGTACCATTTTTCTGTAGCCAAAATGCTGTAAGAACTGTCTTGTTATCATTATGCTAGTACAGTAAATCAAAACTTGGGACTTTTTGGTGGTTGGAAGTAAAATTCCTGGTGAAACCTTCAGTTCCCTACAGCAGAATCACTCTGAATATCTCATTTTAGTACAAAGACACAATTAAATGGGCATCTTCAAATTCCAGCTCTGCCTGCTGGTGAACTCCTATGCAAAGCTGTCATATTCTTGGCCTTTTCATTTGGACATGATTTTTTTCCATTAGAGATCCACAAAGACGGCAAAACATGAACAAGTTTCCTAGAATACATACAAGTAGGGTAGTGGAGCTGTCATTTCTGTTTGGACATCTCTGCAACTTGTTCATTAACATTAGTCATGCTTGGCTCTGTAGCTGGGAGAAATCATTCAGAGTTGGAGCGTCTAAAATCTGTTTCATGGTGAGAAGAGGTCTCTGTGCTCCGTACCCAGGACTCATAATTCCACGTTCTGCACTACTGACAAAATAATGGGTAATCTTTTGTAGGAGGCTACCAGGAAAGCAGCTATTTATAAGCTATTTATGAGCACTCCTTCCTTTTTCCCCTCAAAAGAATGCTATAGAAGTTCAGGAAAAGACGTGTGTGTTCCAGTAGTTTTGCTTTGGCTAAAACCCTTGCATGTTGGTGGTCTTTTGTGTGGGGCTGAATGCTTACCTGCCTTTCCTCGCAGACAGAGCTGCAATTAGAAGGGCCCCCAGCACAGCAGCATTCAGACACTGTGTAATGGCCTGGGTTATACAGGGTCTTAATCGCTCGAGCCAAGGAGGAAATACCAGCTTCCATATCTGCAAACAGTCATGGGACTTGGCAAGGCAAAGAGCCTTGCTAATATTTGTCCAGCGGTGTAAGGAGGAATGACATACAGTTTCTGCCTCAGCTTCATAACTTTTCCAGCGCCGTCAGCGCTTAACGATGCCGAGTTACAGACTCGGAAGCTCCAAAGTCAAGTGTCTGTATTAGCGAATGCTCTTGCTGCAGCAGGCAGGAAGCAGGTTTTATCTCAGCCAGATGCCTGGGATTTTTGAGTGCAGCCCCTTGGAGCACTTGTGAAGTGTGTGAAATTCCTCTATACAATGGTGACTTGGTTCTCCGTGGCCTAACTAGCCCTTTGTTTGAATCGTGTGTTTTGTGGCCTTTTGTTTTGGAGACATGGAAGTCTGAAATGGATTGCTGAGCTGAGAGCTCTCTTGTTACCCAGAATTGTATTTTCCATAGGAAAAAAAAAAATCACTTGAAATCATGAATGTGGCTTTTTTTTTGTTAATTATTCTGTCCAGCTCCATTTTAGTCCTTGGAGAAGCCATGCGTTGGTTATGTCACATCTTTTAGGTAATCACAGAGTCCTTGAATAAATGAATGTTTCATTCAGAAAAACAGACTTTGGTTGTAGTGCAGTATTAAAGCAAAAGAGGCCTTGGCGTCAGTTGTAGCTAAGACCAGTATAGTTTGAAAGTGTGCAGTTTAGATGTTTCTTTGTTTAAAATGATTTTTCTTACTGATTTGTGGAATATTGAGTTGTTTATTTTTGTATTTCCAATTTTTTAAGCCAGCTATTTGCTAAAGGTAGCCCTGGACTCTGAGTAAGTATCTTGTGCCATACTATACTAGTAACTATTAAAGGCTTTTCTGATTTCTGTCTTTGCACAACTAAATAGGGCTGTAGTAAATCTCAACTTCTGCTTTAGCCATTTGGGTTTCTAGAGTTTCAGCACTGTTTTTTGGTGACTTGACTAAGCGGTTTTTAGACACTTTCTGCAATCCCATTCGAGTTTTACAATCTGTGGAACTTAAATACAAGGCTAAACAAGCACGCGAGAAAATGTGATAATCCTTTGGGATTTTGCTATCTACAGGGACTCACGCAGCGTTTTCTTGGTAGGGAAGAGCCCATAAAGGTTTTTAGGATAGCAAGCAGTGCCCCGTCTCCTCCGTATTGTTCTCAACAAAGATAAGGTAGCAGCATATAGGTGTCATTTTCCAGCAACCCACTCTCATCACCACGTAAAATCTGTTAGTTGCTTGTGCTGTTCTGAAGAGCTGATAGCATGATGCATAAGATGTTGAAATACCTCTTACTTAAGAAGTGTTCCCAGTGGCCTGTGCTGGTGAAATGTCAGACCACGTGCGTGGTAGGAGAGATCTGGCGCTGTGGGAAGGTGTTCTGCACCGGCTGTGCATCGCGGTAGCTGCGTCGTCCCCTGCAGCAAGGCTGGCTGGGAGCCCTGGGCTGCTCGAGTTCGTGGGTGTTGAATTCGTGGAGATGGAGCTGAGCTTCCCTCCCTGTCTCCTCTTGAGAATGACCAGGACGAGGGTTTCCGAGTTCGAGGGATTCTGTATCCCGGCCCTGAGGGGGCCACGTTGGTATTTGGGCATTCGTCTGTGGTGTTTGTTCAGCCCTAAGTGTGCTGCCGACCCGGGCGTTTCATTACCAGTGAAATGGTGATGAAATTTGCCAAGCCATGGATGATGCACAGAGCCGGCTATGGCTGAGGCACTGAGGGAAGGAGGGAGCGTGTTCTTGATCCCTAATGGGAAGGAGGAATCCAGTGTAGCTTGTGTTAGCTGTCTGCCTACACCTTTATCTCTGATTTTCAAGGAATCTGCTCAGAAGCCTAAAGAAAATGGCCTAGCTACATGACAGTTTTCTTTCTCACGGACTGTAATTTATTATACTGCTGCTTGTTACACTGAGGGTTGTGACGTGCCATTCGTGGTGCCTCAGCTCTGCCTGAAATGTGAGTGACGGCTGGAAATGCAGGCACTTGTGCTGGGAACGGCCCTGCCTGCAGCGGGGAGAGCTCTTGAGCGCGGCCTCTCGCCTCGCTGCGCCTCTTGCAAAGCTGGGCTCTCGCAACGCTCCAAGGACAGGACAGTGGAGTTGTCCTCGCTCATTTCCATGGCAGAGCTCCCTTCAGAGCCCCTTAATGCCGCTCTTTTCATCCTCTGGAGAGGTCAACGTGGACCGAAACGCAGGAGCGATTGCTCCTTGCCCCTGCTGCCAGCAACCGGGTGAGCGTGGAAGTCACGAGAGCCGGAACATCATTAAATCCAAGCGGCACGCGGCCCTGAAGTGAGGGATCCTCGCGGCATCCTAATGGGCAGGGGAGGGCCGAGTAACAGGTGGTATTTAGAGACTAATTAATATTTGTGAATAACAGCGTGCCAGTGGTAAGAAAACAAATGGGTCTGTGTGTGAATATTTACGGCGGCGGATTTCGGCGGCGCTCGAAGCGCATCCTCCTCTCCCAGCTGCCGCGTCTCCCCTCCTGTCACGGGGCTTCCCACCAAGGTGGGAATCCACTCGGCTGCGCCGGCGTTTCAGCAGGGTATTCCCCACAGTTTGGGAGCAGTGGGATGCTTGATCCCAAACATTTCAAGTATTCCATGCTGGCAGGGTAAGCCTTGCAGTTTAGCTGGAGATTTCATCCCATTAGGAGCCGAGCCATGCACAGAGATAATGCTATGTTTGAAGAGAAAGCAGGTGTTAAAGGTTGTTCTCCCTCTTAATGTTGTGTGCGAGCGTTTTACAGTAGATCAGACTTGCCTAATGTAATCTTTGTAATGCTTTCATTTAAAATGCTCCCTGTGGTTTGTGTTTGTGGAGCTGAAAGAGCGGATCCCGCTTTGTAGCGTGATGGGGTGGGATGTTCGCTCGAACACATGTTCGTGCTGTCGTTGGGGAGAGATAATAGGTTTTTAACCTCTGTCAGTGTCAGACTGGGGTATTTATGGAGCTCTGCTAGAGCTTTGCCTAGGCAGCTAACCTTGCACTACCATGTTTTTCACAATTTGCCCCGTTCTCGTGATGAGTTGCAGATTTCCTTGGCCTCTCGCAGTGTCAAACAGCACGGGATCTCACCAGGCAGCAAGGCCTCTCTTGCGGCTCCTCAGCGCCATGCGGGTCGCTCGTGGCTGCTGGTGTCGCGTGTTCCATAGATACTGTTACTTGGATCGAGAAAGGAGCTTTGCGGATTTCAGAAAATGTTTTGTCTTCCCTTCTGTGCTTGGTGCGCGGAAGCTGTGGGGATGGCGAGAGCTCTGCCCGCTGTGGCCGCGCTTTGAGGCCGGCCAGGCTGCTGGGCCTTTGCCGGTGCCAGGTTTGGGGCACTGCTCCAACTTGTGGTGTTGCGCCCGGCATGCAGAGCCCGACATCCTTCACGGCCGTCCTCTCACCAAGGGGACCTTGTTGGTTGAGTGTAGAGCATTGTTGTCCTTCTGTTTTGTTTTAAAGGGGGAGGATGTAGTTTAAAGTGCCAAAAAGCTCTTGGTGTGTTAGCCCTGCAGTCGCGGTAGGTCTCCCGCAGCCCAAGTGAGCGTGATGGAGGCTGTAGCGTGCTCCTTGGCAGGGTTTATCTCCGGTGAGCTGCCAGGGCCGCTTTCGTCACTCCCGAATGCGCTTTTCTGTTAATGTCTCATCTTAAAGAGCAGCAATCCAGTGTTTGTGTGCCTTTCTGTGTAAGCGCGGTGTCTGTGTTTGTAAAGCTGGCCGTGGCGTTCAAAACTGAATGTCTAAAACTGTAAATATATGTGCATCAGAGCAACGTAAGCAAAGGAATTTGGGACTTAAGTGATCACTTCCACTTGAACAGCTCCTCTTGTGCAAAGCATTTTCCAGGGTCTTAAACTGCATGTTATACAGTGCTTGGTTTGACTGAGAGTATCATCTAAATATATCTTAAAGTTCTCTGCACTTTGTCTCCATATTAATATTTTTGATGCAGAGAAGATTTTTGGCCTTTGTCCTTCCTTTTGCTGCGCTAGGGCCACTGTGGTGTCGTGGAGGATAGTTGACTATAATTGTCTCTACTGCGTAAATATAGAACGTACTTAAGTTTGGTTTTTTGGGAGGTGTTGGGGTGTGGGGAGGGGGTCTTTGTTGAAATAAGTGTGCACATACCATGAAAGACTGAAATTAAAAGTGCTAGAGCTACAGAAAATTGCCTAGGATTTCCAAAGAATAAATACCAAAGAAATGCTCAAAAAGCAATATCATACGTAGCAGAGATTGATACTTGTACAAGAGGAAATTAATATAAATTGTTGGCTTGCAGAAATTTCAAGCATTTTTAATGCGTTTAATAAAGGGTTGCCATTTAAGTAGCTTAAGTATCCTTCTCTGTAGATAACGTGTCCTGGGATTTAACAAACCACTTATTGTTGGATGAATTCCACTCGGATGTGATTGCCGTTCTTGCAACAAAGACTAGCTGATGAAGAAAGTAAAAAGAGAGAGCACTGAAATGATCGTCATGTTAGTGATGAGGAAAGGAAGAGAGCAAGTTTCTACAGTCTTTATTAATTTAGTCGTTGAGAACCTTGGGCCCAAGCAAGGTGTTACATAAAACAGAACCAAAACATTGTTTCTGCCCGCAAACCTTCACCCAGGCGGTTTTGACTCGGAGGAGGCACTAACTGGTTTCAGGGCATCTGGGGAGACGCGGGAGCTGGTGAGACGCAGCCTGGTGAGGAGGCGGAGGTGTCGTGCAGCACCCCAGCCAGAGCCAGGCTTTCGGTTGAGTCTGACTGAAGAAGAGCATTGAGAGGAAAGCGTCAAAGCTCTGGGGGCCTGTTTGAAGGAGGGCTTTCCTCAAGCCCCGCAGAGACTGGAACAAAGTTCCAGGTGGCATTTATTTATTTCTTTTTTCTCCTCTCTTTCCCTCTAAATAGTGACCCGAGGGATGGAATGCAACAGTATGGGATAACTGGAGGTGGGATTTACTCACTAATACTGAGTGAGAGGTACTGGGATGAAGATAGGAGTCCCGTGTATGAGGACAAAGATTTTACCACATGCAGCAGGGGATGAAGAAGGAGGGAGAGTGTGGTCAAAGTTGAAGAGAAAAAAACCATCCAGAACTGTCTTCTGAGTGGGTATTGACAAGGTAGGACCTGAGGAGTTAGGCAGGAACATGCTCTGAAGGGCTGCAGCAAACCTTGCAAATGTGTGCCAGAAGTAAATACAGTAGAGCAAGCACTGCTACAGAGTCATTGAATGCTGCATAACATAAAATTGCATAATATATTTATTTGTGGAGGTCATTAAAGCACAGCTTCGCACTGAACAGAGTCCTTGCAAAGGTGATCGCTTTCTCATTCCCTATGCTGAGATTTTGTGATGTGACCCAGTTTGATCTGCTGGCCCCCTGCCAATGGAAGGGTTGGGTTGACAATCCCCTTGTTCCGCCCTGGGCTCGTCCATCGCGATCCCAGGCTGGATCGCTGCGTTGGGAGAAGCAAACTGCCCTCTTCCCAGAGAACTGAATGGATTTTTGCTGGTGGGGTGAGCTCAGCTTGGGCAGAATCTGAGCTGAGCATGAACAAGAGAGTGGGCGTGGGGTCCGCGGGTGCACCCGGGTACATATGTTCCTTTTTCGGTGGCAGGCTGGTGGGCTGGCTGAGCTGTATTTAAATCCTCAGAGTTGGAGTGAGTTGGCATTGCTTGTGTCTCAGCACTGAGTCGGTGTATGACACGGCAGCCATCAAATACCCTCATTTCAGGGCGCTATCACGCTCTTGGAAAAGTAATGAAGTTGTATACAAAAGGAGTACTTTGTAAATGATAAAGGCAAAGTAATGCATTTCAGCCATTTGCATAATTTTGCATCATTTATCCTTTTGAGGACGGTCGTCGTTGGGCTCATTTTAGAGAACACTTAACGATGCAATCGAGCTCGAACCGTCTGTTACCTGGCTGAACTGAGGCTGAACATAAGTCTGTTTTGGGGGAGATTACGCACGTTCTGGGTCACCTGGGAAGCACAGTGCTCCAAGGGCAACAGGTTTGGGAGGCATGGCCAATGCTACAGGGGCTGAGATGCCTCTGGAAGAAACTGGAGACCTGGAGCAATGGAAATGAGACATACCGTCGTGTTAGCGTTTGGGCTCATGGGCTTAGGAGGAATTGATAAGAGAAATTTTTGCTCCAGGATGGGTGGGATGGAGGAGATAACCAATGGGAAGTGCTGGAGAACCACGTTTTGGTTTTTACATAGTCACAAGATGAGAGTGAGTCACGAGTGTGACTGTGTGTGGGGGATAAAGCAAAGTGGGGTAAAAGAGAGAGAGAGAAAAAAAAAAAGATAAGGCTAAGAATGGAGATCCCACCTGAGAGAGAACACAAAGAACTCGATTTGGGTGGTAAATGAGTGCTGAAAGCGAGCTGCTATAATTCCTCTTTATAAATACATCAGGGAAACAAACACTGGGGAGAGAGAGAAGCTATATAAGCTGCAGGATCAATGTTAGCTTGCAAACAAGTGGATAAAAACTTTGGAATAAATGTTAGGCTGAAAATGAGAAGATACGGTGTCAGATATGGAAACTGAGGGAGAACATCCATGCTTTGGAAGCTGGCAGCGCTCTGGTCAGGGCTCTTGGTGCCCAGGGTACTTGTGAGAGAGGGCTAGGGCTGCGGGAAGGAGCCCCCTTTCCTTGTCGCAGGGGTGTGTGGTGGTGGGTTATTGTGGTGGGCTCCTGTGGAAGTGGGAATGGGGAAATTGTCCCTTGCGGTCACGGTTTGTGTGTGTGTTTTAAATCTGGACTGGGAGCATGTTCTTGGACCTAATCACTTTTTTTTTCCCCAGGATGGGAGAATTCATGTCACTAAGAAAAGTTTTAACTCTTCCTACTTTAGCTGTGAATTTCTTTGCTGCTCTGGTCATTTATGAGACCTGTTTGTCTTCTTTTTTTTTCTAGGTGTTTTTATGGCCTCTGTCACAGCAGTGTCTCTGTGTCTCCCAGGCTTTTATGGATTTATTCTGAGAACGTTCCTGTGAGGTAGGAAAACATTATTACTACGTTTTACAGACTGAGAACTGAGGCACAGTGTGCAAAAGGTTGCACGAGGAGTTCCTGGCCCAGCCAGCACCCAGAATCCTGGCAACTTGCTTATGGTCCTGCTGGAAACCCCAGCATCCTGCCTTGGGTGGTGGCTTGGGGCTTGTTTTCTTGTCTCCTGTTCCGAGTTTTTATACAAACAGTCTGCGAGGGGCTGGGAGGACCTGTGGAAAATATGACTAGTGTTACTGATGTCCTTTTTTTAACATTGTTACATGCGAGTTGAAATGCCTTTCTAAAAATATCAGCAGATCTGTTTATGTTAAATCATTAACGTGTTTAGACTTTCAACAGATAAGCTTGTCATACTTTTTTGAGTCAGTAACTCCTTTATCCTACCTGTCCGGGCTTGTGGTGGTTGAATTCTTCCTCTGCCTAAGCTAATGCCATCTCAATCAGCTAAAGCAATGCCAAGAATTTCATCATCCATGCAAAGATCTGATTCGTGTCAAGACAGGTGTAAGGTTTCTCAAGCACATTTATGGATGATTACTGTTTATGGATGATTACATGATTACTGCAGAGGCATTGTTGAAGTGCTCTACTATAGGAACATTTTCCTTCTGTCCTACTCTTCAGGCCCATGGGGATTAATCATTTTTAGCCTGAATCCTCTGGTTACAGTCTTCTATTTTAAAAATGTGCTTACATGACAATCTCAGTTGAATTTGCCATGAATAGGACAGTTTCCACTGGGAGCGTTTGCTAATTCAAGTGACACATAACAGTTCATTCAAAACAATGGTACTGTTTACTCATCCAAAAGAACATAAAAATCTGTTCACCTGAGAGTTATGTTAACTTTGCCTGTCTTCTGAAAGTTTAGAAAGGTTCATCTTGACCCAGATATCTTAACTTCAGGGCTAAGAGACTTATTCTCTTGCATTTCTCTCTCTCTGTCAAACTTACTTGAAAATGGCCGTGCATCCTATTCTTTACTTCCCAATGTGTGATTTTTCTGTATAGCAGTTTGATGTCCCTGTGAGATGTAGCACTATCGTAATTTTAACCTTGCCAAAAATTAAGAGAGTAATATAGTTTAGGAAAGTAAACAATAGTTGAGAAATTTTGAAATTTGAAATTTTGAAAGTCTTGGACACAGTTTAAATTTTTATGATTAATGATATTCATTTTAGTGTAGAGAATATGCAAGCAAGTATCACGATATTTTTAGGTATTTTAATTAGGAGCTACTGAAATTTTCTAGCCTTTGATTAGAAATTTGTTACAAATTTTTGTAACAGAAGGACTTATGGGGAATCAAATATCTGTTCTTTACACAGTGCTCACTGAATTTAAAATGGAATGGTCATGAAATTCCCTGA